>JARK01001729.1:114953-173831 GCA_000688135.1 Ancylostoma ceylanicum | reverse complement strand
AATGAATGAATGAATGAATGAATGAATGAGGGAATTAATGAATGAATGAATGAATGAATGAATGAATGAATGAATGAATGAATGAATGAATCAATGAATGAATGAATGAATGAATGAAATGAATGAATGAATGAATGAATGAATGAGGGAATTAATGAATGAATGAATGAATGAATGAATGAATGAATGAATGAATGAATGAATGAATCAATGAATGAATGAATGAATGAATGAAATGAATGAATGAATGAATGAATGAATGAGGGAATTAATGAATGAATGAATGAATGAATGAATGAATGAATGAATGAATGAATGAATGAATCAATGAATGAATGAATGAATGAATGAAATGAATGAATGAATGAATGAATGAATGAGGGAATTAATGAATGAATGAATGAATGAATGAATGAATGAATGAATGAATGAATGAATGAATCAATGAATGAATGAATGAATGAATGAAATGAATGAATGAATGAATGAATGAATGAGGGAATTAATGAATGAATGAATGAATGAATGAATGAATGAATGAATGAATGAATGAATGAATCAATGAATGAATGAATGAATGAATGAAATGAATGAATGAATGAATGAATGAATGAGGGAATTAATGAATGAATGAATGAATGAATGAATGAATGAATGAATGAATGAATGAATGAATGAATGAATGAATGAATGAATGAATGAAATGAATGAATGAATGAATGAATGAATGAATGAGGGAATGAATGAATGAATGAATGAATGAATGAATGGAGCGAATGAATGAATGATTGAATGAATGAATGAATGAATGAATGAATGAATGAATGAATGAATGAATGAATGAATGAATGAATGAATGAATGAATAAACAAATAAATAAGTAAATAATTTTCGCAGGTATCGAGGTGATTGAGCTGCCAAATGAATGATTGAAGGAACTAACCAATGACTGTAATGACTGTGATTGGGGGGAGGGGGGAATAGTGCATTTACAGAAACAACGAGACAAATGAATAAGTCACTGAAAGAAGTGAGTGCATTCAGCATTGAATGATGTAGACACTTTTTAATTAATGTTCGTCAAGAATTAGGTAAAGAAAATAGTTATTTACTTATTTGTTTGTCTGTTTGTTTATTCATTCATTCATTTATTAACGCATTTATTCAAAGTGGTGTTTACATCCAAGGAACGCTAAACAAAGTATGTAAATGAAACGATGAGAATGACCGGGTTAATGACGTAAGTGAGAATAGGTAGCTGAATATATAGAATCAAGCAGATGTCTCAAGCGTGATTGAGATTACTCAGGGTAAACGTGTAAACACCTCACAAATTCAGCCTTCGTCAACATTTACCCTGGATAATCACAACGACGACGCATCCAAGCCCAGGGATATACAAAGACAACCAAACACATAAAAATGAGGGTAGTACATATGTCTAACATGGAAGTTAGAAGTTAATTCAGAAAAAAACGAGTAAAAAAAGTTAAACGGGGAGAATTTCTGAAGCTTCGCATGTATTCACAAATTTTTCCAAACCGAAATATGACAAAACTTATTCAGCATGAATTTGGTAGTGGACCAATAAATCGAGTCATTATGGTAAGGAGAGATAAGTTGCTTTTAAGGGGCCAGATGCGCTAGTAGATCGATAAAAAAACTTTATTTAATAGAATTATTAACGAGTATGTACCTGTGCAATAATAATGTTTTTACGAGATTAGGTAGTCGTCGGAGAAAAAATGACATTTTTCGTGTGTACGCAGAGTGTCTCAGGGACGAAAATATTAAGACAACGTCAGAGGGCAAACATAGCAACAACCTCGTGAGTGTTTACGAAAATATGCACAAAATAAACTAACGAGAGCCATCGTAAGAGATCAAAAACAAGAAAGCAGGAATTCAGTGGATCACAACCGCAGACTGGAGTTTATACAACGGATGTACTCCTCCATGTCGTGTATTTTCACTCTCAGAG
This sequence comes from Ancylostoma ceylanicum, assembly GCA_000688135.1. Lineage (NCBI taxonomy): Eukaryota > Metazoa > Nematoda > Chromadorea > Rhabditida > Ancylostomatidae > Ancylostoma > Ancylostoma ceylanicum. Next base: position 171,850 of record JARK01001729.1, on the reverse strand, counting down.
ATTAGTGGATTATTGAAATAACATTCACAAGGGGATGATCGCCTCTTCTGAATGCTGCGTTACTTGGAAGAGATCTCAAAGCTTCTTAGAACTCCAGCCGGTTCATTTGTTCATCCATAGCTTACGCATTTTCAGATTAATTGAGTATGAGGTGTTGTCCTCAGAATCCTGGGCGATAGCGCTTAAGCCTAAAAAGGGGTTGATGCAATTTTTGCCGCGATCCACATAGCGCTCACGTGACTGGTTGATGCTCCGAGTCGACAGTGCAAGTTATAAATGGCTATCTGATCAAAAGTAATTTAGTGGTCATTCAATTTCGGACGAGTTTCACCAATCAAGTTCACATCGGACGAGATTCATTGAGATTGCTCTTGAGATAATGAGGAATAGTTAAGAATTTAAGTTATCGATCACTATAGAACAACAGAAGAAGAGAAAAGGTAGAGGCGGCATGCTGGGCCAATGAAAGGGTCTGGGCACGCCCCCTTTTACCCACCTAAGCCACTCTCCAAGAACGGTATTTTACACCAGTCGGAAAGCATTACTGAACGACAAGAGGCAAGCGGTCTCCAATTTTTGTAAAAATCACCGCTGATCCTAGGAGAAATTGGGAAGTTGTAGTGAAGCCACGCCCACAAATGGCGCTTCTCCGTCGAGGCAAACTCTTCTAGCGCTTTAGAAAAAATCCAAACTGATATCATGTTGCAATATCCATCATTTCATACTACTTTCCCGGAAAAAATCACAGATTCTCATAGGAAAGCGGGAGTTGTAGTGAGGCCACGCCCACTTTTGCTGAACGAATACGACTACGACTGAGAATGGCACGCTGTTTCCCAACCGCAAAAAAAGATCATAGAGACGAGATCGTACAATAAAATAGGCGCACTATAAATGGCATGAAATTCCACACAACGTCGAGCCGGTGCTCGCCTTCGTCGTTGTCGTCGTCGTCGTCGTGGTCGTCGAAGAACCAGTTCCCTCACCAGCCTCATCGCTATCGATGTCACTGAGGCGTGTTGCTTTGCACTGTGCTGTTATGCGAGGCAAGTTCATTGGACCGTAACGTCGACTGTATAGGAATAGCCATTCTTAGAGAGGTATTTCCAGAAAAACTGGTACACGCATCGCATGGGGAACCGGGTGCCAATGTTGTGGTTGGGAGGAAAAAGAGGTAGGAGGTTGTGGGAAGTGCCAAGAAGATTGTACAGATTCACACCTCCGTTATTGTTGTAGGTAACTGGCTTAGGATGCGTGACCTACACCTGATCGATTTTTGGTCTACTCGAGAAGGTTCTGGAGAAGTTGTTCTCTCGTGTATACAAACCCACTAGCTCTCATTGTATGTATTACAGGTACGCTACCTCAATAATTATTACGGTTATAAAAATTTTATATCATTCAGTTTAAATTGGTAGCATTTTCGCATGAGTTAGTTATCAGTAAAAGGATCTTTCACAGAACGCGAGATGCTGACATTCGCCGAAGCAGAAGCCTCAATGCGGAGTATAGAAAGATGAGTCAAGAAGCATCTGGCGCAGTCTTCTCCTTCCACGATAGCCTCAATACTCGGTTCTCAATATCACCACCAATAGCCAATTATCGTCCAATACAAAAGATCCGAAGCAATATATCCGTTAGTTCTTGGTATTTGCGTTTGTGTATTTGTCTTTGTCTATTAATAAAGTGTGTCAGTTTAGTACTGAACACAGAAGAAAGACCCGCGTGGCAATACTCTGTGGCGAGCAATATTCCAACACATGTATATACGCTGCGATTATTGTTGTAGCACATTCCATTGCCACATAGCTCACCTGATCTAGTATGTTTGACCTACTATTGATTGACCGCTGACCCCCTTTAGAAAGTTCTCGAACGCTCTGGAAGCACATAAATCTGCTACTCTCACAGCACGCATTCATTCTTCAATAGTTGATGAATTACACTTCCCTGCTATGTGATTGACCTGATCTAAGAATTATGACATACTGCTTAACTATCATTGACTTACTTTGGACTATTTATTGATGAAGGAAAGAAGAAGACGAGAGACGTTAGGCAGACCAGTTAGTTCGTCACATACGATTATTTTGTTATGACCTCCCTTCACTACTGATGAGTTCTGGATGTCTTACTTCTTAGTTATTTGTATACCAACAGGACCTTCTGTACCGACGTCTTCAGAGAACTCGCTTAATGTACTGGTTGTAGCTTTACGCGTTAAGTCCTCTAATAAAATATCAATCCAGTCTACCAAGTAGCTGTAACAGTTCCTCCCGCCAGCGACTGTTGTCTGAATTCCAGTAGTGAGAAATGCGGCAAGAAAATAAGTGAAATTCACCTAGATGAGAACCGCATAGACTTTCTTCTCCTTTTTTTCTTGAAATTGAATGATATACGCGCAGGAAAGGACAAAGAGGGCAAAGTACACGTCTTCCGCGAAAAACTCGTGGGCGGACACTGTCGAGAATTTTCCGGGAACAACGAATACAACGAATCATAAATGAAGTAGCAAATAATTTAACAACAAATGAATAACAGAGTAAATCCAAGTCAAAGTAAATAACAGAGTAAATCAAAGGTCAAAAATCAAAAGGGATCAAGTCAAAGTAAATAACAGAGTAAATCAAAGTCCTCAAAGTAAATGGGAAGAGTCTACGGTGTCTGCTCGAATACAAGCATGCCATTCATGTTCTTGCCAACAGCACGTCACTTTGGAAGTGCAGAAATCAAAAGGTTAAAAGAAGTCAAAAGATGGAAAGGTCACACTCTCACAACTTCAGGTGTCTGGTTTGTTTACTCCTAAGAACTTTGAAAGGTTTCACGAATAGATGTGTCGTAGAGGGTGCACCTCACAAGGGAAGGATACTTGGTGGCCGTGGCCAATCGTGATGGGATGTGTACTGTTATATGCAGTTTTTGACGCTAATCTCGAATCCGTAGCCCAAATTTCCTGCGAGCTCCTATGTAGCGAGTTACACCTATTTCTTTTCGCTCAGATGTAATATTCCATACTCTTTTATGGGCCAGGCTAGGCCTGGCAGCTGCATTATCGTCCTAAGAATATTACGGACTTCTAGAGGAAACAAGGGCCTTGATAGTGTGCCGCAGATGCAGCCGCCTTACTTTAATTTAAGTTCGTATATGGGAAAGGTACTCAAAATCAGTGACTGACTCACTCATGGCCTTGCATGGGAGTTTAAGTTGGGGTAAGGCAGCTGTATCGGCAACTCACTAGCAAGAACCATGTTTCCTTCGAAACTATTCAACATTTTGAAGACACTGAATCAACTACCAAGCATAGGCTGGGGCCAATACAAGAGCAAACTGCATTACATGTGCGCGGAAAGAAATGGGTGTAACTCACTGCACAGGAGCCCGCAGGAAATTTGGGGTACGGATTCGAGATCAGCGTCAAAAACTGCATATGATAGTACACATCCCATCACGAATGGCCACGGCCACCAAGTATCCTTCCCTTGTCAGATATTCACTTTTGTCCATGATTTTTTTCCTTTTTTTTGCTACTGTCTAAATAACTTACAGATACGTATCAACGATTCAGTGAAGCCACTCCATTAATATCAGTACTTTAAATGAATAAATAAGCAAGTAAAAAAAATAAATAGATAAATAGTGGGACATGGCTCTTGCTGAGGTGATGAGAATATGTGCATCAAGGCTGGGCGTTATTAACGTAACTAATCAACGCATTAACGCGTGACGAATTAACGAATTAACGAAATTTGAAATTTTTATAACGTCCAGCCCTGATGTGCATTGCAGGTGTAGACTGTGCAGAAAAGAATATGACCAGTAAATAATAGTGTTAACAGAAATGAACCAGTGAATAATACTCCTAATAAAGCCTGAGCTTCTAGACTTTCCTAGCAATAAACAAAGAAAATAAATACAAATCATTAAATAGCAGGCAGCTTCCATAGAAATTTTCGACGTCTGAGTTGAGAACTCTCAAAAATTGACTGACATCTTCAAAGCACATGCACTAGGAAACGGCTAGAATTCTTCTTAAATCCATCATGTCCAGACGAGAAAGAAACGAGAGTCCTGTAATTGAGTTCCTTTCCCTTGACGTTTTTCTACCAAGAACTTCAATTTTCTTGAGAAAGTCACGTGCTTCCTTTTCTTCTCAGCTGTAACGTTAAAACATTCATAATTGAAGAAGTCATGAAGTTTCTCATGTGAGGCTGGAGGAATTCACACGTCACGTCAAATACGTAGTGTCAATGGAAAGTGGAGAAATCATGACATATCGTATATTTCAGGAAATAATCTTTTAGAATTTCCATGAAACATTTCAATCCATGAGTTCAGGAAGACAGTGAGCGCCAACGTCGTTTCTTGAGCTGTATATGCACAAATTACAAGCACGTGCTACAAATGAGAATGAATTCTTGTTTATGGGCCTGGAAAACACACGGTTTGGGGCGGATGGTCTCACTACAAACTCAGTATTTGTATTTTGTTTCTGCTGCAGAAGGAATAATAACAAAGAAAGGGTCCCGGCTACGAGAATGGGCAGACAAATTCCAGAAAAAAAGGTCTATAATATCGTTAAATGAGGAAGTTCAAGAGGTCAGAGAAGCTATGCATCAGCTTATTCTCGATTTGTAACCTTCCTTATTATATTTTATTTATTAATTCTTGGAAAATTGAGCCTGAACTCGATTATTTAATAACTTTTTTTTCTGAAATCTCTACCGCTCGGATCTTCAGAGTTGCACAGATAATATTTTCTCTCCACCCCACCCCCCATCGAATGATCGCTGACTTCCTGCACCCAAGTGATATTTCCAAAAAATGGATTGGCCAGAAGACAGGTAAAAAGAAAAAAGAAGAAAATGAAATTATGAAGGAGAAAAAATATAGCAAGACCCAAAAACAAAATAAAATAAAAGAATAAAAAAATAATAAAAAAAATAAAATAAAAAATAAACAATAAAAGGTTTGGTTCAAAAGAATTGATATTGTTGAGCATGGGTGATCGGCTTAGCCATAGCAGAGTTTGATCCACAAACTTGCGACCTGTAAACTGTCAGACGGAAGTTGGCAGCATAACAGGAGCAAAATAGCAGCACAATGACAGCAAAAAGAGTGCGCAGACTTCATTGGGCATTTAACAGTTACTTTTTCGTAAAGAAGAGAGTAATACAGCTTGGAGAAAAGGGAAAGAAGTAAGGAACTTTCTCCTTCTAGAATATCGGAGTTTTTTTTTTAAATCAATTTCCTAAATGATAATTAAATTGATTAACGTGATCGTTTTCTGTCGTTCCTAAGTATAATGTGGACTGATTTCCGTGGACATAATTGTCCGGATATAGCAAGGGTATCTATCACAGCATTTTTTACACATAGAGACAGGGTTCAAACACTAAAATGGTCTCGAACAACTGATCGATCAAGTAAAAAGTCCATACACTTCAACAGAATAATAAAGCAAATTAAATAGTAATGAAAAGAGTAATGAGGATCTATAGTGCTCTTGTACTTGAATGTAGCACATTCTGAATGCCCCATCTTTTGAAGTTTTAAACTTCCTGATTTTTTAAAATCAAACTAGATTATGGCATAAAAATTACTATCAGAAATAGGGAAATGAATTTTTTCAAGGAGCCATGAAATGTCTCCTACCTCGTGACTGGACTCCATGACAGAGTTATTAAACTTTAATCACCAGTGGAAAACTGGCGGTGAAAAAGATCGGCATCCAATTACATTGGATTTGACGAGAAAATGCGGAAAGAAACAGCGCTGTCAACATAGAAAAGGTGGATAAGTGAGACATTAATAAATGTCAAATACTCAATGGGGCATGGGTTTTTCGCTTTTAATTAATTAATTGGTGGATTAATTAATCGCTCATTTCCATTAGTTCTCTAATCATTTTTGGAAATAAAATTATCCATATTTCTGTGGAAAATACTGGACAAACAAAGAGTTTTATATACAATTACCTATCCAGACTGAAAATACGAATCGATATTAACAGACGATCCATTACAACGCCAAAAACGGGTTCACGGCTGTTTTTCGTAATTTTTCGCGGCTAAAAAACATAAGGCGCCAATTCAAAGTCCAAATTCCCTTCACGCCATCATTGGTGTTTTTATGGCTGCGCTTGATAGCTCTGGGTAACTAAAATGTGGAAGATCAATGATCAACAATAAAACTGACTAAAACTTTGTTGAAATGCATGAAAGAGAGCTCATAACCATAGCTCTGAAAAGGGGCGGGGCAGCGGAGGGCTGTGATTGGTCGACTCATTCAGCTGACCAATCGTAGAGCACGGCTGCACTACGTCTTTTCCGGTCCACATGCCAGTTTCTGCGAGTGGTTATAGAGACGATTTGTTGATCCTGGATACGGGTTAGGACTACATGCATAATTGAGATTACCCAGGGTAAGCGTGGTAACACCCTACAGAGCCTGAATGCATGATTGAGATTGCCCGGGGTAAATGTGACGATGTCCGTACTAACGATACGTAAAATGATTCGTTTACCCTGGGTAATCTCAATTATGCATGTGGCTCCAGATTTACCGATCGTTAACAGTCGTGAGCGTCAACACACTTACCCTGGGTAAATTCAGTTATGCATCCAGGTCCTTGTCAAGATATAAGCAGCTCCGTTTAGAGAAAGACATCAGACGGAAGCACGCGAGACGGACGCACGCAAGCAAACTGAGATACGAGGTAGGTCGCGTCGAACCAACAGCAGAAGTCGCGTGCTACACGAGTCAACTAGCGCTTTTTGCGCAGCGGCACGCACACAAGTAGTCGAAATTGACCCTCGTGACCCGTGAATCCCGTTCCCATCAGGGGAAGTCGTCAATAGAGTGTGTATTTGACGTGATTACACAAAACGACCTTTAAATTGACTACAAAAATGAACGAGTTTGGAGGAAGTTCTCCATTCGTAAACAACAAATTTGTCCGCACGTGGGTTTCACCGGCTGAAAAAAGGGCACAATAATAGAAAGGTGATGTCATTACAGGGGTATCAAAAAGTTTCCGGCCTTAACATGTTCCCATTCTTTTTTCTCGAAACTTTGGGTGCGGTCGTGTATCACGAATGCTATCAAGTTAGTGTGCCATAATTCAAGTTCTCAGATTTACGCGATCAAAGATTAGGGCAATTTTTCCTAATCCAGTCATGGTGGATGGCCAAGAAATGCGCCTCAAGCAGAGGGCAGTTGTCGAATTCTTGTCTCATGAGGGAATCCCAGCAAACGAAATCCACATCCGTCTGCAGATTGTTTATAAGGAAGAAGCCCTCTCCTACAGCCAGGTGAAATTTTGGACCGCCGATTCCCGAAGAGGGAGAAAATCGAACAATGATGAGGAGAGGTGTGGTCGAGCAGCAAATGCAACCTCAGAACAGAATGTGGCAGCTGTAGAGAATATGGTACTCCAGAACAGGAGGATTTCGATTGCAGAAATTATGAAAGACCTTGGGCTTTCTTATGGCACAGTTGAAAATATCCCAACCGAACGCCTAAGAGTGTCAAAGGTCACGGCACGATGGACGCCGAAAACTCTTTAGGCATTTGAAAAGAAATGTCGGTTCGAACATTCAAACGAAATTCCGAAGTGGTTCCGAAATAGCGAAGAGGGAATTTTGCATCATGTTGTGACGGGTGATGAATTGTGGATCCATCACTATGACTCTGAGTTCCAGAAACAAGCAGAGAGTTGAGGCGTGCAGGTTCTCCGAGACCAGTGAGACCGCGGATGGAACCCACGGCAGGAAAGGTTTTGGCCACAATTTTCTGGGATGCGGGAGGAATCCTTTTGGTTAACTACCTCAGAAGAATGCGACAATCACGGGGTACTATTACGCTAACTTGCTTTCCAACTTCGAGAAGCAATCAAGGAAAAGCGCCGTGGGAAGGCGACTCGTGAAATTTTTTTGCTCCAGGACAACTCACCCGTGCACAGGTCAAAAGTTGCAGTAGCTGCCACACGAACATGTGGATTCGAATCACTGAATCACCCACCATATAGTCCGGAGTTGGCCCCCAGTGACTATTTTATGTTTGGAAACTTGAAGCAGCATCTTCGTGGAACAATATTCAGGGACGAGAACGAACTGAAGTCGCAGTTGAAAGCTACTTCGACTCATGTGATAAAAAATTCTTTTTGAGTGGTTTAAAAAATTTGAAATCGAGATGTAAGAAGTGTGTTGGTGTTGGAGGAGCCTATATTTGATTATAATAAAATTTCGTTGCTCTAGGTCTTTCGGAAGCAGTCTAGGCCGGAAACTTTTTGATACCCCTGTAGATGTGATTTCTGCTGCTTAGACGTCTGGGAGATTAGCAGCACAATGGCGACACGATGGCGGCATGATGGCAGGAAAGTGGCAGCAGAAAGGCACAGAACTGTGATCTGTGATTATGAGGAAATTTTGCACAATTTGTAGGGTACTGTAACTCTTAGAGGTGAATAAATTAACAAGTATACTATAGAAAAACACGGCTAGAAACAGTAAACACCGAGCAGATGTTTACTGATACCGCCGTGAACAGTCATTTGTCCGCAAATCAATACCGGACACCATAATTGACGTCAATTAAGTATCAACACGAACGGGTGACAGTCACCCTTGGCCCCGCCCCCCAGCCGGGATCCACGCGGCTGATCGGCGCAGTCATCCCAGCGGTAAAGCAGCTGGTACGTGGAACGTGAAAAATGTCAGCTACCCCATCCAGGATAACACGCAATAATCCCCCTGGGGGACAATTTTTTGAAGTGCTAGCTGAGTTGTGTGGCGTTAGCTCTTTGGTCAGCAAAAGGACAGCGACTTTTACTGGATGGAGAGGGGCGTGTGAGAAGTGTGAGAGGGTAAAAACAAAGCTGTCAGAATAATGGTAATTTCATTGCTGGGTTTTACATCGCTATAGGTTCGGAGTGGAAATTTCTAGAAGCTCTCGCATGTATGCTAACGAGGGGAGAGTTTCAAGGAAGATCTTGTAGTTTTATACTCACTAGCTGGCACATTTCGATCTGTTTTAGGGTTAAACTGAGAAAAATCAATAAAATCGATCAATAGATCGATATCATGTTATACGATGTTATACGGGCGAGGAGTGTCCTAGGACCTGTACGGAATTTGGATGATGTCCAATGTTTCAAAAAGTTCCCCTTCTTTCTTAGCTCACTTACACAAGCCTTCTCAGCGTTTGAATTTGGCGCCCGCGCGCGTCACCTAGATTTTTGAAAAAGTTGTCGATAGGGTTGCTATGTTTCACGTATAGATATTGTTAACCCATTCAAGATTCTTTTCCAGGATTTTGCCGGAAAATATGCTCGAGAATCTCGTGAAGTGAAGCCACTGGACTTCCTTATTGTATGGGTTACCCACGTGGACATTTTTTACCCCAGCCAATTTCCGTTGTCAGCCAATTTTCAGTCATAGAACAAGTAAATAAATAAATAAATGAATAAATAAATAAATAGAGGTTACAGGAGTGTATTTTCATGGGTATTTAGTCATAAGGCTCGTGTACAACGGGTAGGTCACGACATTCCTGGAAAATTTATAGGTACGGACAGTGTATCTCTATCGCAGTTTTTTATGGCCTGCAATAGCGTAAATGTAAATACTAGACATAAGGACAATTACTAGATTCATGAAAATGCTGTAAGTAAATGAAACTACGCGTTTTCCTAGGTAAAACTCGCGATACCAGGAATAAAAAGGACTTACGCGCGCGAAACTCCAGAGCTTTGCCTCTACTACGAATCGTCACCACAAAGTCTAGACACCTCAACTGCACCTGCATCTGAGGATCTTTGAAGTGTGAGTTACTCGCAAGGCAGGGGCTGCATGCGTGGTTAAGATTACCCAGGGTAAACGTGGTACTAACACCCTACAAATTTTGCGTGGTTAAGATTACCCAGGGTAAACGTGGTACTAACACCCTTCAAATTGATCTGCTTGCTTGCATATGAAAAATATAGTTAGAATGAGAGTAACTGTATATTTTGTAAAAGTTCACCGAAATGAAGGATTTGCTGCGTTCAAAAGTTGCTGTGGTTGGGCCTAAACAGCACCACTCTGCTGTGAGTTTGACCTCCCTCTTCCCTCTAGCATCAGTACAGCGAGCGCTCACTTCCCATCTTCTCACTAACCTACGATGAGCAGGCTGTCCCTGTAACCACTCGCATGAACTAAGATGTGGACCGAAAAATACAGAGTGACTGAATTCTACGATTGGCCAGCTGAATGGGTTGACCAATTGCAGCTCTCAGCCGCCCCGCCCCTTTTCGAATGGACCAAAATTTGTGACCTTTTTTCTGTGCCTTTCCACGCAGTAACCCTTTAGAGCAAGTGTTAATGGACAGTTTTTGCAACGTTAAAAGTAATCGTATTTTGTAATACTTCTTAGGGGTCCTTCACTGGGGCTCACGTCATGGAACACCAGGTCAAGAAGTCGCAAAGGCTAAGCGTGGGATTTCAGAGGGCATACCTTGTTTCTCACGTAGTATATCCCTCCAAAAAACTCAAAAGGATTAATGTCCTAAGATCATTAATCCTGTAGGGGCATTGAGGAGGGAAAAAGGAAAATGAGAGGCTATCTTTTTCCACTGGGACAAAATGAGAAGACCAAGCGGGTTTTTCTCCATTTTAATATATGGGATATATTTTTAAGAAAATTTTCGCGGATTTTTAGCACTGGTGTGTGAACAATTTTTCTCAGAAAAGTTATACGGTGGATTCATGGCATTTCCTTGTAATCCACTACATTTTTTGGCACTGTTTATTGGATTTCTATTTTTTAAGTAAATACTTTTATAACTAACTTCGAGAAAACTATAAATGCAACGTACTAGGTCTCTTCTAATTTTAGGCAGAAGCGCTGATTTTCCTCCCGTTTTCTGCGAATTTGGCTGACCTCCAATAATTTGACCAAATTCCGTACACTTTTGCTCCATCGCCAACATCTGACCCAGTAATAATTGTCGATGGGGGCTGTTCCTCACATTCCCATAGCGCTCAAATTGATAGCGATACAATGGACATGAATAAAGAGAGTCATATAGGGTGACCTATAGCCAACATCCGGCCCACGACCAGGTATGGCCAAGGAATTCTTAACTTATTGTTAGTTCTCGTATTTCCTTCTATGTCTGCGCCTCTCATAGTGACGCACTACTTCCGCCTGACGCTTTGATCTCTCTCAAGTGGGACGTGGTTCGCCAAAGAAGATAGTTTATGCGCTACATTCGAGCATTCGAGACATTCATTTAGAATGTTACAGTACCTAGAAGCAAAATACTGATGTACATATAGTAATAATCCAATCGATTTATCGATTCGAAAGAATTTAGTTACCACTGGATACTGACTAGGACTGCATTGAACGACAAGGAAATGTTGAAATAACCAGACAGAACTGGTTACGAGCGCCGACGATAAATCAACCATAGACACAGTTGCTGTCACTTGGCTCGCAATTACGTGATATTTTATAGATTCACTTGATGACGTCATACGAACATTATTTGGAAGTTAAATGGCAATGACAGTGTGATTACGGACCTGATTTAATCACACGACATCGTGATCGAGCAGTCAAGCAATTGCTAACTAAATTTGACGTGGAGGAGGTGAATTAAGCAAAACAATGCTGGTGAGGAAAGAGTGCTGTTGTGCAATTACGTCCACTACACCAAACTGAGCTAGCAGACGACAACCACGTATTAATAGCCTACTCATCACTACGAAAACCACGACATATGTGCTTATTTGTCCTTTTCCTTATTTATCTACTCACTTGCTTATTTCACTTAATCATTTACTGCTTTGCTTATTTATTTATTTATTTATTTATTTATTTATTTATTTATTTATTTATTTATTTATTTATTTATTTATTTATTTGCTGACTCACAATCAGTTATTCTTTCTTCGGAGATATAATATGGTATTTGTGGAAATATTTTACAGAACCATAAGGATCCACAAAAAAAAACATGTTGAATTGGTTGCATGTAGCTTGAATATATTTGTCCACAGCTGGACATAACCTTCGGGAAAAGGGAAAAGAGGAAGAAAAAGTGGAGCAGCAAGACATTAAAAAAGTATGTGAACTAAAATTCAAAAAATTAAAGACATTTCCTCACTCCTAAGGATTTCCTTTTTTGAAGATTATCTTCGAACCATTTTGAGGATAAATATTACCATGGGGGATAAATATTGCCGTAGGGCTGAGCCTCGCATGTTGGTCCCGCCACGAAAATTTTCCATAAAAGTTTGTAATTTTGTCCCAGACTACCATCGATGCCTGGAAATCTATCAGCAGGGTGGAGTCAAACATCAAAAATTACCCAACCAGCACAATTTTGAACCCTCCGAAAAAGTCTATTTAGGCGCCGCCCACTTGCTGTGGGCTACCTCGCCCCGCCCACGTTCATCCAGAAGACTTTAAAGTGCTGCACAAAAAATAAATAGCGGTACAGTTTGGCCAGAATTTTTCTGCAAAAAATTGTCGCGATAATTCGGTCATTGTACCAGGAAGTATGAAATCTATTATGGTTTGAGGCGTAGTGCGGGGGTGGGGGGGGGCATAAACATCGTCCTATACCAAAAAGCGCGCGGAAAATGTATGAAAACACATTCTTTAACGACCTCTCCAGGAGAAATTAGGAACAATGTAAGGTGGTGCGTTCTGGAAAAGCACAATTACCGGGCAAAACCGGCATTTTCCAATAAAGGTGGCTAAATTTTGCGTAAATCAGGAGCAGGACCTGTATATTTTCTCAGGAATGTTGGAATGTCCACGCAATCGTAGGGTGGACGAGTTTTCCAAAAGTAAATTGGATTTTTGCTAGAATAGAAAAATCCTTCTTTCCCCAGAATAAATCCAAGAATCTTCCTTTTCCTAGAAAAAATTCAAGTTAAACAATTGCTTTAATTAGCACCTTTGAGGTGACTTTTCAGGATTTATATGCCCTATACATAAAGGAGTCTCGTTATCCTGGATAAGTGAAAGGTTTAATCCTTTCCCCACAATTTACTCCACTCCCTGGATGCATCATTGAGGTTACCCAGGGTAGACATGTTGATGCCCGCGTTAAAGGTGGGCAAGTCTGCTAGATGTTGATAGGTTTACCCTGGGTAATTTCAGTGATGCATGCGGTTCCAGCTGGATGGGATTTTACTTTGAATATTCTGGATAAGTGAAAGGTTTAATCCTTTCCCTACAGTTTACTCTACTCCCTGGATGCATCACTGAGATTACCCAGGGTAGACATGTCGATGCCCACGTTAAAGATGGGCAAGTCTGTCAGGCGTTAATAGGTTTACCCTGGGTAATTTCAGTGATGCATGCGGTTCCAGCTGGATGCGGTTTTACTTTGTATATTCTGGATAAGTGAAAGGTTCAATCCTTTCCCCACAATTTACTCCACTATCTGGATGTATGACTGAGATTACCCAGGGTAGACATGTTGATGCCCGGGTTAAAGGTAAGATGCAAGAATAGGCAAAGATACAAGTTCAGGTATCTTAATTAACCCTTTTAACTCAGAGTTTACTATTTTTATAGGAGCAATTCAAACCCATCGAAAGGAGAAGCCGGGTAATCTGAGAGCAAAAAAATATTTCACTAGAAATTAGAGAAAATCGCGAATAAACCATGGTTACCCGCAATTTAAAGGTACATTGTATGACCACGACAGCAGCACGTGCTGCTACGGCACCACAAAGCCACGAGGACAACCAGCAGAAGAGCGCTACGTGCTGTCGACAGGTAACAATAACGGGGCGAGTAAACGACTCGCAACCGAAACCGCTCGTTGCGTGTGGACGGTGAGTGTTACACTGAAAATGTGCCTTGTCAAGACCATTACAATATGTGCGCGTGCTTTGTTCGGTGAAGCAACACTCGTCGTCGGTGGCTGTCGAGACAACGGTCGACCTTGAAAAGCAGCCGACCGCGCGACACCACAGCTAATCACCGGCGCCTCAGCCGCAGAAAACTTAGAAGTTTTGTTTTTTGTACAGTGGTATGACGTCATCGTTGTTGTTTGTGAATGGATGCCAAAGATTCAAGAGAAACATCCTGAGAAGGGGAAATCCCATTCGGTAAAGGATTAGCAACAGAACTAATCCTGTTGTTTACTTGTCCACAGTTGTTAACCTCCATAAAAATGGAAGGATTGAACAGCAGACATCACATCACTCTTCTATAGTACACAGTTTACAAATTTGATGTTAGTTTACAGGCCTTGGAGGAATTTAGGACACGGTTAGTCCCGAACGAAGAACAAACCTGATCCCATGCGCAACAGCGGCGGCGGGCCCACCGCTACGCAACACGCACGCCAGCGAAGGAAGGAAAATAAATCAGACAGGTGCATCTTCAAAAAAAAATTATCAGGTCACGATTAGGTTGATAAGAGCACGTAGAAAAGATAGCTATCGATAATCCAATGGTCCAGAGAACGAAGAATGGATAAACAATGGCCACAGCGCCTGCGTCCTATCATTTGAAGCCAATAGTTATCTGAAAAATTAGCTAATTATTAGAGCCATGGAAAAAGGAGTATGTAGTAAGCAAATGGAGGGACGAGCGAACGAATGGATGGATGGATGAATGAATGAACGAATCAAATGAATCGAATGAATGAATGAATGTGATGAATGAATGAATGAATGAATGAATGAATGGGATGAATGAATGAATGTGTGAGTGGGATGAATGAATGAATGAATGAATGAATGTATGAGTGGGATGAATGAATGAATGAATGAATGAATGAATGAATGAATGAATGAATGAATGAATGAATGAATGAATGAATGAAGTGAATGAATGAATGAATGGATGAATGAATGAATGAATGAATGAACGAATGAATGAATGAATGAATGAATATGGTGAATGAATGAATGGATGAATGAATGAATGAATGAATGAATGAATGAATGAATGAATGAACGAATGAATGGTTAATGAATGAATGAAAGAATGAATGAATGAATGAATGAATGAATGAATATGGTGAATGAATGAATGGATGAATGAATGAATGAATGAATGAATGAATGAATGAATGAATGAACGAATGAATGGTTGAATGAATGAATGTGAATGAATGAATGAAAATGAATGAATGAATGAATGAATGAATGAATGAATGAATGAAAGGAATGGATGAATGAATGAATGAATGAATGAATGAATGAATGAATGAATGAATGAATGAATGAATGAATGATATGAATGGAATGGATGAATGAATGAATGAATGAATGAATGAATGAATGAATGAATGAATGAATGAATGAATGAATGATATGAATGAATGAATGTGAATGAATGAATGAAAATGAATGAATGAATGAATGAATGAATGAATGAATGAATGAAAGGAATGGATGAATGAATGAATGAATGAATGAATGAATGAATGAATGAATGAATGAATGAATGAATGAATAAATGAATGAATGAATGAATGAATGAATGAATGAATGAATGAATGGAACAGAACAAGGATTATAAGGAACAGAACAAAGATTATAAATTATAAAAATAAGGATTGGAGATAGAGTGTTGAATTCATAATGACCGAGCAAGCTCAATATGTAGTATGCAGACCCATATAAATTTCCCATAATTTTTACAAGGAAAATGATTCTGAGAAAACAGCAGGATAAGTTGCAAGAAAAAATTTCAATAAATTCTTACTCCAATTTCTCCTCTAGAAAAGTAGCTTATCTGTAGCAACGTGGTTCTTCAACAAAAATCTGCATTTCAAACCTTTGATTAAAAAACGTTTCGGGATGATCTATGCGAAATAAATTAATTAACATGTACGTGGATAAATAGGATAATATAAAATAAACAAATATAAAAATAAGTTTTCGTAACCACTTAAACAATCAGCTGCAATCAGTTAAATATAAAAATAGATATAAAATAAATCACTGTGTGGGATTACCTAGGGTAAACAAGTTAACAACACAAAATTTATCCATCGTTCACAAGGGCGTCAGCAGGCTCACCCTGGGTAACCTTTTTGATGCAACCAGGGCCTAAAAATCTGTCATGTTTGAGAGCAGGTTGTGTCTGTTTACTTAGATTTTTTGGTGCAACTTAAGTCTATTAGAATAACTAAATTGAGTAAACAAATGGTTTTCGCTGAAGAAATCAGTGAAAACTGTATAAAGACTGACACCATTCATGTGGATGAGAGGCCTGAAAACTCGCCCAACACCGAGCACAGCCGGCCAAAGCACTGATCACGAGCTCATAGCGAAACCACGCCAGGCAATAATCAGCGAATCATTGGGATTAGCCTCTGAACACGCACTGTCGCTGTTGTTTGCGTCACAACAAATCCGCCAAGTAAACATCACCAACAGTAAACATGTGGGATAAATGGCACACTCGAAAGCAACCCGAGGTTATATTTGATTTTCATGAGAGCCTTACTAAGATGAGCTAAGATCGGATTAATCCGTTTTCTTCCAGAAACATTGAGAAGGAACATTTCGGACGAGTTTCCGCGAGCAGTTCAGATAGTGACTTGTTCAGGAAACAAAAAAAAAGCCATGCGGGAATTGTACGCCACTACGAGTAAACGCAGAGCAATGCTTGGCCTGCGTGCGTGCGTCATGCGTCGAGCTTACGTTCCTATGGTGATGCAGAAGCTGGTGGTATCCACCAAACTGCCATGGTGCACCCCTGGTCTGACCCATGATACTTACATAGTACCGATGATGCACGCGACTTACTATGCAGCAAAAATCATAAGAGGCAAGAAATAGCGTTGCAGAAATGGAGTGCAAAAAGAAGCAGAGAAGACAAGTGGACCAATAGCAAGTGGGAATAAGGCAGAGGTGAATATTTAGAACCGTTCCCTTCTAAGTAGTCCAAGATATGCCTGACCGTTTCTGTGCTGTTATTTGTGTACTCTGAGAGTGTGTAAATAAATAAATAAATAAATAAATAAATAAATAAATAAATAAATAAATAAATAAATAATGTTGTAAAGCTGGTTCGAGTGGTGTTTTACACAAGAAAAGTGTAACCGAAGAATTCGCGGACAATAGTCACATGTCAGTCACACTTCGGAATGTGTCTGGGCGCTCGACGTAGAAGACCGAACGAATTTGTAAAAAAAAAATTCATCGTTGAACTGTAGAAAAAGCAGTAATGCACTATCAATGGCTGGAATATCATTTTTCGTGACCACAACTCAAAATCCCAAAAAAATTAGCCGAATTTGTGGATTTGCGAAGAAGACGAGAACTGGTCCTCAGATGCATCTCCACGTTAGAAGGTTGACGTCAAACGTACTCGCTTGGTTTACTTTACTGGTGGTTACTGTTTTTGTTGTATCCTACTGACCGAAAAATGCTTATTCAACTCCAACACCAACTAGTAATGCACTACGGATGGCTGGAATTTAATTTTTTGTGATCATAGCTCAAAATCCCAAAAAATTAGCCAAATTTGTGGATTTGTGAAGAAGACGAGAACTGGTCCCCAGATGTGTCTAGCAATAGAAGATTGACACCAAACGTACTTACTTGTTTATATTCCAAAATTTTCTGCTTTTTTGCTTTTTTTTGCCTTTTTTCTAGTGACTCAATAGGTCAACGAAAAGCAAGGCAGGTTCACAGCTATTGGGGACCAGTTCTCGCACCAAATAAGGCACAAAATCAGTAGGCATATGGTCTACCATACAGAAAAGCACTAAGAAAAACTCGGGTTCGTGATGCAGCAGACTTTTCCTACACAGAATCTCTACAGAGCCCTAAGCACATTGATGCGCAAATGAAAGATATTAGAAGTACTGGGGACCAGTTCTCGCAATGCATCGAGCTATACAGGCACAGCCAACAGCAAAGAAAAGCCGAAAGTAGTCAATGAATGTTCATCTTCCCGATAGCTGCTGCTTTTGGCCATTTCCTACTGAGCCGCCGATAGATAGCCAGGTTCACAGGTGATGGGGACCTGTTCTCACAATGCATCGAACTATACAGGCACGGTCAACAGCAAAGAAAAGCCAAACGCACTCAAATAATTTTCATCTTCCCGGAAGTTGCTGCTTTTTTGCCGTTTTCTACTGAGTCAACGAGTTAACGGATAGACAGTCAGGTTTACAGCTAATAGGGACCAGTTCTCGCACCACAAAGTGTATCAAAATCAATATGCATGTCGACCAGCACACAAAATTTAGAACAGGTAAAATATGCTAAGAGCTACTGAGGACTAGATCCCTCAGCACCTAAATTTTACTGTTCACCTAGGCAGGAATACGCATGTGGAACCCTTCGGGGACCAATTCTCGCATGCATCAAACCTCACCTGTAGGTGTCGTGAGAACTATTGGAGCTTAGTTTCACGTGAAGATGCTGCTGTATGAATCATATAGCCGGAATACAGAGGGGAATCTGATTGTACTAGCATATTAAGGATGATACGAGGCATGTGACTTTCTGACGACGTGTGAAGCCAGAGTTTCCTCCAGTGTTATGCAGGATAACGGCATTAACTACGTTAAACTACTTTTCGTGGATTTCCATGAAACAAACAGAATGCCATTCAAGGATGAAGTGCTCTCCAAGTTGTCGTAAAATTGCGTGCAAGAGTACGAGTGGAGTGCTCGTCGACGATCCACTCCAATCCATTTCATCAGTACAACTGCCCTAGGGTACAAATCCTTAGATTCCTGATGCGTGGATCGATAATTCCTGCTAATTTTATTAGATGGCGTGACTTCACTTTTGCAATATTCTGCAATATATTAAGGAAGTACATGGGGCCGGGGGCGGAAACGAGGTTATGGGTGCGTATCCAACAGTGGTGGACGCAGAAAGTGGGCGGGAGGAAGGGGAGGGTGGGAAAAAATGGGGTCTCCGCCGTTTTGGGAACCTGAATTGAAAATAAAATTAACAAAATTATTAATTGTAAAATGATGTTACATGTCGAAAATATTCAAAAAGTAATACAAAAAATAAACAACTAAAAATACCCAAAATTTCACTTATTCGAAAGAAAATCCGGCGACCCTCGGAAAAGTCTCAATGGATGATAGAGCCGAGAGAAATGCTGGCGTCAACGAAAATACAAACCGTTTTGCCTTTCTCGCACAGCTGTTACATTAATTATAATTTTATTGTTACATTGAATAAGGAACATTGCAATGCCATATAATCAGAAGGAAACTTGAATTTCAACTAGCGAGACTGGACGAAAACTGGTCCCCAGAAATTCCTGCTCACTGAGCTTTTATCCCATCTTTATGGTGTGGGCTTTCAAGCACTTTCTTTCTTAACCTACTTTCGCCTACTCCCTCTCTTGAACCTTATGTTTGCTAGACCCTATTTACTGTACAATTTGGTCTGTATGCACCATCGAAATGTTGGGTTTGGGTATGATTACCAATGGGTCTGTGAGGTCCTATACGTTCAACGCCACGTGTGGGTGAAAATACTGATGGTGGCCGGTAAAGAATGAATTTGGGTACGTTACTGAGCTCAAAATAGGGCAATCTCGGTGCGATGAACAAATGAGCAAAACAAGTAGCTATGTAGAAGTGACGGAGTGGCAATGGGAGGAGTGAGATATACTCCTAAAAAGGCCCACGAGATCTCATGCATTATTGATGAAGTTTTTATTTTAGATTATTAATGAATTATAAAACTGCCAAGATGAATAATCAACGTGCTTGAAACCCTGGTTACCGTGAAATTGCTGTCATGTGCTCCAAAACCGCAACTGTTCAACGGCAAATAACAATGAATGACTGGGGAAAGTTTGGGGACCAGTTCTCGCAAATTAATAACCATGGGTATTCGTTTGTCTGTTTGCTTCCAAAATTTCAATTTTCGTTGATTCATCATTCAATTAATCACTAGAGCATTGAGAAGGCAGAGGAGCCTGAAATCCGATAAAAGTGAAATGTTGACATCTGATAAAGGATGAATATTCATAGATGAATCGAAAGTTCATGAATAAATAGCATATAGAAAAGGAAGTGAATAAGGACAGAGTAATGAAATACAAGAAAAACTTACGTGTTGCAGAATACACTATCGATTTTAGGAGTAGCGTGTAATTATTGATTATTAAGTACATACATATGTACGCTTTATGTTCGTGGAATTTTCTAAATATGGATACGTTTCCAGGAACGATCCAAGCTCTTTCCACGCAAGGGCTGTGACGCACAGCTGCTCCAAACTACTACAGCTCAGCTCATGATCCCTTCACGGACAAACGCAGCTTAATCCAGCGCTTTCGTCATTGACGTGGCTCTAAGGCTTCATCGACGTACGTATAATATATTCAGATATGGCACTAAATTGGGGAAAAAATAAAAATAGCACTAGAGTCCATAAATTTACATTGTGAACTTCCATATTCTGCAAATTACTGCTATAATTCTCACCAACAGTGCTATCCATTTATTTGTTTCTATACTCTTTGTCTTATTGTATTTTTTATAGATGAAAGAATATTGAGTGGAATCAAATATAAACAAAGATTTTTGGTCAGCATTCAACAAATTATTTTTCATGTACAGGTTCCTGAGATTTTTAAGAGATGTCGAAACTGGTTTTCGTAAGAATTAGCACGTTTGAAAACAGTTCCTTCTTTGAAATTTTCTTGACATTCGCTGCGGTGTAACGGCCACGTATAAATCTCACTACTATTCAATGTAGAGGAAATTTTCGAGTATTGTAAAGTTTAGAGGACTTGCGAAGCGATGTTCTCCAGTATCCTGCGTCCGTATTCATGAACACTCTCAGAGAGGTTGTCACCCTCCCACTCTTCAGAAATGGACGAATTTTCCAGGTTGAAAAGGTATGCTCTGGTGGAGCGACTCATCGCAGTCAGCGAAGACATTCGGTAGTAAAGATCGCAAGAGAATTCACAACCTGCTCGGGAAGCTCGTCCACTCTGGGTGAGCGGGGAGGTTAGACTTGCCGGTATAGCACGCTTAACCAGAGAAGCAGATTGCACCAACTCAGAAGCACATGCAGGGA
Organism: Ancylostoma ceylanicum; assembly: GCA_000688135.1. NCBI lineage: Eukaryota > Metazoa > Nematoda > Chromadorea > Rhabditida > Ancylostomatidae > Ancylostoma > Ancylostoma ceylanicum. The sequence continues at coordinate 150,818 of JARK01001729.1, read as the reverse complement.
ATGCAAGAACCCCAACAAATCCTAACGAGGTCCTCACACGCCCTAGGAGATCTTTGTTCGTTTCCCATCCGTCAGTGGAAATTTTACGATGCCCGTCGTGCCCGTTCGGGGAAATAATGTGCTATGCCCTATAAGGACAACGAATTTAGCTTCCTGCAACTGCTAGCAGCTCTAGCGTAAACAGCAGTGATCTCATAAATTAAGGCTTTTAGCGGCTATTGCAGGAAAATACGTACCTTGATGAGTTACCAGGAAAAGTTACTTTGATAGGTTACCTTCGTAGGAAATCACCTTAGTAGGGCAAAACTACCTTTAACTAGCCCCGTTGCAGGAAAAGATATCAAGTCGTCGTAAACTTTAAACGCCAGAGAAATGTCTTGATGACCTTGTTCCAGAAAGGTGTGATGTAATCTGTAGCATCGTTAGATTTAACCATATCTGGCACTTCAAATTTTGTGGCATGGCAAATACGTATGTAATTATGTGAAAGATTCGAGGAACCCAGTGTTCTGGATAGGACTTCCCAGGTGCATAGCTGTCAGATGTCAGGAGCTACGAAAACAGGATGTTATTGATGAGGACAGATACATATGGTTCTGGATGAGGCGGAATTGAAAACCCTACCAATTACCGGCCAAATTTAGAGACTGGAAGAAGGCGCAGTTAGCTGTTTTCAAGGCTGCAGTAATCAAATGGAATTGGATTTAATAAACCGTGCGAAGTGAAAACGGGATATTTCTGTCCATAGAGGGAAACAGTTGCGAGCCTGACATGATTTTTGACTTTTTTATGAATTTTCCCCAGATTTCAATTCTAGGACTCAATGGAAATCTGGGAAAAATTCATGAAAAGAACATGGGAATTATTCTAAGACAGTTTCACAGAAATTCCAGTAGGAAGAGTAATTCCCAAAGATTAATTTACAATCTGATGACAAAAAAATCCTGAGATCTTGAAGCCAAGCATATGAGACCTGCACTAGGATGAAAAACGGAGGCATGGGGTGAGAAATGGAGTGGGAGGGATGATGCCAACGTGACGCCCACGTCGTGTTCTGACATATGATGTACTCTACCCACGCTTTGAATGACACCATGCCATATAAATCCAATTACGGAGAGATAAAGCTGAAGTGCATCCAGAAAAGGATTAGCTGGAGCATCCAGAATATTCCCAAACCCTTCCGGATGACATTCAATCTGTTGAAATATAAGGAAGGGGGTCAACTTCATCTTCCAACCACTGACAACCTCGAGAGTTATTTTCATTTACCGCGCATCTTTCGTGCAGTACAATAACTGTACTAGTTTTTTTTTGTAACAACTTGTGATTGCATCTATGGCGATAAAAAAATAAGATACTCACTGAGATTACGGGTAAAGAAAGCAAAGAAATTGGTCATATACACAGAAAACGGTACGGCCGTCAGCGGGTAAAAATGGCAATTCTGAGATAGTATACCTTGAGGAATGACAGTACGTTAGACTAGATTTTTCTGCACACTCCTAAAATTCCAGAACTATCATCCACGTTTTGAATTTAAAAATATTAAGTCACTGGTCATACATGTTCCCACACAGGAAATTGTCTAACAAACCTGGACCTACTAAGGAAGCCCCATTTTAACGAGAACTGTTCCTCAGACCTCTTCTTCGTAGGATGTTAACGTGACCGCTTTCATCTACACCATCTCAAGAAAAGACAGCTTGCACAGGCTGCGTCCGTGCGTCCGTCAGATGTAACGCTGACGATTTTTGCACGAAATTTTTACGAACTGAGCAGGTTAGTCCTAAAAATTTGAAAAGCTCGCTCGAGGGCGGCACACGGACACATGTGAAAGTGGGCGTGGCAGCGCGCGTACGACGCTTCTTTCCAAAAACGAACCTGATGGATTCCACCCCGGGTTATTTCGAGGCTACGAGGGAGTTTTAGGTACCTAGAGGGCGCAGACAATTTCGAGAGAAGCTGGATCGCATCTCAGCTTGGTAGGTCCAGTCTGACAGCTGGTTAAACAAGACAAATCACGTCTTCACCCGATTTGACAGCATCCTTAGCGGTGCAAGCGAGAACGACAAGTAAAGACTGTACGGAAGTCCGGCGTTAGCCGGACGTTTCAAGTGCGCCGCGCTAAGCTCTTAGGTATGAAAAATGAAGCTAGCTGACAGGTGGGGAAAACAAATAAGATAAAAAATGAAAAAAAAACTGAAATAAGAAGCTCACAGATCGTCGATTGAGATTAGATATAGGGCTTCGACGTTACAACGAGGGCCATCCTCGGTATCCGTGAATTTTTCCTGAGAAAAGGAGTGGGAAAAAGGCATAGCTACAGCCTAGAATATGTAAAAACACTATAAATTATACGTAAGGATATGATATTTCATTTTATCTATTTGCTGATATCCCATTTTATTGTACTTCTATTTGCTGATATCCCATTTTATTGTACTTCTATTTGCTGATATCCCATTTTATTGTACTTCTATTCTATTTTATTTATAGTCAAGGGAATTCTATACAGTGCAAGCGTTTGGATCTACTGAGAGAAAATCCTTAAGAAGCTTCCAGAGTTCTGAGAATGTCCTAGAGATAAGAGGAAGTGCAACGCGTAATCGTGCTGCAGAAGCCATTAAAGCCATTATTTGCCTGCTGGGAAAAAAGTCTACACCCTATTTACGTATTTCTCATGCAAACACGCTGTAAATCCAGGAAGTTAGTCATGTACGGCTTCGAGCACAGAGTGCCGCCTCCGCGCTGAGTGCCGCAGCCGTGGTGGATCAGAAATCTTCGCCTAAAAGCACGACACAATGGACGCAGTCGAGCATTTTGCAACAATAATGCGAGGAAATGTGGCCCAAGGATAAACACTCGAGGAGTTTTCCGTGATTGGCATTCAGCAGAGTTCTAAGTGGCTCCGGGGTAGTGGCCGGCCGACAGCAAACATCAGATTTTATGCTCGAGAAAACTCGTCCAAATACGTTAAACGACTCTTCAGGAAGTAGTTTTCACTAGTGCGCCCTTACATCCATGTTATCCTGAATTTTCAAGGACGGGGCGGAGGGGAGAACAGCAATTCTCTAGATGTCCCAATTACAATAAAACCCTCTTGTACGATGATTTCTTACCATAAGAGGCTTTGACACCATAAAATGAGGTAAAGATGGTTACAACGGTGCTAGAGTTATGGCCGGCGTGATAGAAAGATCAGTGAAAGTTGAAAAAAGAAAATTCGATCCAGGCGTGACAAGTTTTAAAAAATCTGATCTTCTGTTCACCACACTAAACTCTAAATGGAGATCTTATGGAGAAAGGACAACGAATTTCAAAAGTCCTATTCATATTCTTTTATAAATTTTTACCCTAAACACAAAACATCCATTCACACCAGGAAAGAAATTAACCCTGGCAAGGACCACCACCTCAAGGTTAGTGAAAGCGATCGCTGAGGAGATTACCCGCCAGATCTGTTGCATCGTGCCGTAAAACTCAGAGGATCGAGTCCAAGGAACTGCTTTCACTAGGAGGGTTCTAGACCCCTCGGGAAAGCCACAGGGGAAAATGGCAGCATGGAAGGCGCGGTACATTTTTTATGAATGAACCAGATGTACTTATAAACCTGCCCTTCAGTACTTTTGAAAAATTACTCCCATTTGTAAACAAGATAGCAGCAATAAACAGTGACGGATGCAGTGGAGGGCATCCCCCCCCCCCTGGAGAGTAGACCATCGAATTTTCGAAACTACTTTACAAAATCAATAAAAACATGTATTAGTTTATTATTAGCTGTTTATTTTTGTTACCAATTCATGAATGAGTATTATTTGTTGTTTATTTATTATTATAATTATTATAATATTTTTTTCCATTTCCATTTGCGATTCGGCTACTCGAAGTGGCGGTGACCACAGATTTTTTCCGTGCTTCCCTCCACCCCCCGCCCACTTTCTGCATCAGCAACTGACAATAAGGTATGCGAAAATGAATGGGAAACAAAAATGACCAATAGCAGACGAGCACCAGCCCCGCCCCTCATGAGTATAGGAATCTATCTGGAGAGTTCCGTCAAAACCTCGTTTTTTTTTTAATAAGATTTTCCATGGCATCTTGCTGAGGAAAACCCGCAGATGAAAAAGAGAGAAGCGGTGTCCAGTTGGAGGGGACCAGTTCTCGTATAGAGTAAATTAGCCAGGTAATTCATAATATGTATAGGTAGTCTATGTAAACATAAACATGTCGAAACCAAATTAGAAGATCGGCTAGTCATTGGTCATGACGTTAGAAAGATCGAGGTAGACTGAAAAATGGTTCCCAGCTGTATACCAATATAAAATCACTGTTAATATCAATCAAATACCCATGAAAAAAAGACATTTTTAACTATCAGGACAACCGGGAAGTGGTAAATAGGCAATAAAGAGAATTTGGTGGGGAGAAGAGAGGTGAAGCAATGCCAGGGGACAGTTCTCGTGTGCATATGTTCCCAAAGTAGCTTTCTATAATTTTTACTTGTTTAAGTAAGTCAAAAATTTCAGAAAAAGACTAGCGCTTAGGTGCAGATATACCAACGGAAAAGGGTGAAAATATAGACAAAAACTACAAAAAAAAATTATGTGAATTTCCGTAAGATTTTCAGAAACCAACCAAGGAAAGAAGCGACAAAAATCCTACGCGAGAGTACAGCGATCTTTGGCCAGCAACTCTCCTATGCACACATAAATTACAGTAATTACTCTGTAATTTTAGTGAACTTTTATTTGTAGAGACCAGTCCACTTTAGTTGAGCGGTGGGGGATCAACTAGAGAGCAACAGCTGATCTCAGACTATACTACTAGTAATTTCTGGCCAACTAAGGAGTAGTGAAGGCCTACAATTATGGTGTTTCCCACCCACAACGGCTAATGAAGAATCAAGTACGAAGGGCTTCTAGCCAGAAAACATTGCTCTCATTGCTTTGGACCAGGAACTGCCGGGATGCCTGCGAAAACCAGCACAAATTCATAAACAATCATCGGGCCATATTCCTCGGCCCTATCAAAAGTGCACGTCTGGAAAAAAACAACCGTGGGTAGACGATGGTTCATTGGACAACCAGTAAGGCGAAAAAATTGAAAATATATGACCTTTGGGAGTGGAGCGACTCGCTCTTTAAATTTATATGAATTCCTCCAGAAAAGGGCAGCCATAGTGCAGAATCCAAGAAAGTACTTTGTACAAAAAGAATGCAAGTGAAAAACCAGGAAGTCACGGACAATCGGCACCGCGGAGAGCGCTGCAAGCACAACTGCTCAAAACTAGTGCGCCTAAATCTTGGACTTGCAGCAAATAGATGTTCCGGAGAGGAGATAAAGTGAAATGAGGAACAGTTGTCGGTTCACCTGAGTCGATAAGTAGGCAAATACCTACGGCCATTGCAAAAAAAAAATGGGTAGACAAATCAAGTGTGTCAGATGTCCAGGAGTCGAATCAAGAATGGGCGTGGTCAGTTTCAGCTTGCAATTGGAAAGCTTAGAATTGATTTTGATAGTGGAAATCTTCCCCTATTCGTGATAAATTGCAATTCCCCATCGACTTAAGGGTGAAAAGAGAAAGTCCTAGTGGACCTCAGGGCCTGAATGCATCATTCAGATTACCCAGGGTAAACGTGTTGACGCCCATGTTAGCGAGAGGTGAATCTGTCGGTTGTTAAGTCATTTACCCTGGGTAACCTCAATGATGTATGCGACCGCAGGGCTGCTAAAAACACCTATATGATTGGAGATCGTTCATCAAAAACAAAACTCCATCCAGTCGATAACTGACAAGGTGTCCCAAAAGTGGGCGGAGCCAAAATTTCACAGGATCTCGAAAAACGCGGCGATTTGTGATCATTCGAGAACAAGGTGCACTACAACAAAGTGCACCATTGTAAAGAAATAAATTGCAAGAGAATGACGTGATTCGTTGGTGTTCTCCAAGTACTAACCACAATGAACGAGTTTACCCACAAGACCCACCTTCGAGCGAGAATGGAGAGTTGCACTAGGAGGCCAAGCCCTGCGATTGGTCAGTGCATCCTACTGACCAATCACAGGGCTCGACCACACATCCTAGAAGAATTGTAGGAAGCCCAAAAGCGATCAAAAATAATGTTTATATAGCTTAAAAGACCACGTAGGTGGAGGGTGATCCGGCATGATGGATAGAATCTGTGTTGTAGTGTAGCCCAGTTGTGGAAGGGTTATGGTAGGTTTAGAGTGGATATGGTACCTCTAACCAGCATATCAAAGCCTGCGTGAAGGGGTTATTTCATGAGCTAACGACGTTTAACAGCGCCATTTCACACAACGTTATATGAGTACTGAATTTCTTACTAAAAATGATGTTCTTTTCAAATTTATTACAGTACTAGACGGCATACCCGCCTTCGCTCGGGAGTATTACTACCCCGAGATTTCACGCTCATGCAGATAGTTAGGAACAAATGCATTCGTTTCAAGTACTTATCATTTCGGTGATCACCCGCTCGAAAGTGAGAAAAGCCAATAAAACCAATTAATCGATAATTTCGTGCAAGAGAGTCGTCATATTATTGCTCAGCACATTGTAGGAAACTAGTAGACACGTTCTTTCCCGTCCCTGAGCGAAAGTGAAGAAACAAAAGAGTCAATAAATCGATACCCACACCCAGAACGGTTGTCGTATTTGTGCTCAACATATTGAGGAACCCTAGTAGGCGTGTCCTCGCCAGACCCTGAGCAAGAGTGGGGAAAAATCGATAAAATCAATAAATCGTTAATTTGGCGCAGAATGGTTTCCACATGCGCGTTCAGCGTATTGAATAACCCCAGTAGGCCTGTTCTTGCCAGTCCCTCTGCGAAAATAGTGAAAAATCAATAAAACCGATATAGTCGGTACGCTAATCGATAATCCCCGGTGGAAAGTACCCCATAACCTCCGCCGGCCCATGATGGATCTGCAGACAAAATGTGGTCCGGATCGGTTCACCCTCCGCTATTTCTATTAGGAACATACATACAAACATACACACATACAAACGTACAAACATACAAACATACAAACTTTCACTTTTATACACACAGATTTGTACCGAATTGTAATTCAAGAGAAATGGCGCCAAAGGCGAGATTGCATGCGCTATTCGTGTTCGATAGACAGGATGAACAGGTTCTAAAGAAAATATTACATCTGGGGTGGTATGCACGAAAGTTCCGGCTCAGGAAGGCTTCCGCGCGAAGAACCGGAACGGAAATTCCGCTCCAGGAGGTTCCCGCGGCAAAGCCTTCCAGCAGGAACCTTCCTGCTTGACTGATCGGTACCTTACTGTTGTTTACTACGCGTGTTTTCGATGGATGAACGTGATATCATTTCATTTTGACTCGTGATTCAAAACATGTAGTAAGCTAGGTGCGGTCGTCGAACAAGGAGATGAGGAACTGAACAAAGCTAGAAAAATCTGGATTTAGGGCAACCTACGCTAGATGCGTGCGCCAGCCGCGCGTCAGACGCAAGCATCTACTTGCTGAGGCTTTCCATGCAGAGCGATCAAGGCGGTTTTCAGTTTCAAACGTCATTTCCACTAATACATAAATTCCGTGATCTTACTTGAATTATCGGGGATTTTTTTTAAAATCCCAAGTCATTGCGTTTCATATTTGATTACCAGTATACTAATACAAACGGATTATTTGATAATACGTTTCTTTCACAGTATTGGCCAAAAAGTTGTAATCGGTAAAAAAATCAGTTCTAATCAAATCAGTTAATTCTGAAAGGCGCTTCTGCTAAGAGAAGAATTGTCACGTGCTAATTCCTCTTGCATAGTCTAGACAATCCGATTTGATCATGTGCATGGACATCAATGTGTAATTCTGTTCTGAAAAAGAGGAAAATGTTTCATGGAGTAACCTAATAACAATTCTTTCCATTAATCTTCCTAGATTCATTGCAGGTTGCAAAGTAGTTCTTGTAATCTTCACGATCCACACCGTTGAAATATATGCTGACAGAAAGGATACTATTTTACAGGGTGACAACAAAGTCTTTGACCAAAAGTTCCACAGAAATTTTTCCTGGGAACTTCGGCAAACAATTAATGGCAATGCTACTGGTTATGTTGCATACGGTGCTGCCAACATATTTTTTGACACAGTGGCAAAGTCCTTGAGTAGAGTGGTAGATTTTTTCAAAATTGAGCATCTCCTAGGTCTTCTGAGCAATGGTATTGGCTGAGACAATTTTTGAAAAGAATTATCCAAAGTGGCTATATTCCACCGTTGATGTAATTCTCTCCAGCAAAGGAGAACCGACATGAAAAATGTTGCAAGTAATGCTCAAAGTACTGCTCTATATTCTACCAAAAATACAGATTTCTGCGGCAAAGATATCGGCAGCTGGGGTGTATTTAGGCCAGAAAGTGGTGGGCTCACCATCAGCGGGGCCTTCGGATGAGGTCTGCCATGATTTCTTGCCAGAAAATTTTGGTAAAGAACATAATGAAAGGCTATAATTTTTTTGGAAATGTCTTTAAATGAAGGCAGTTTTATTGCTAGCAATAAAACTCTTATTGTTGTTCTTCTTTAAAGCAAAAACCACCAAGTAATCCTCTTTCGCAGTTTTCGCGAAAACAGAGCTAAATTCAGTGCTCAAAGTATCAATGGAGAAATCCGAGACAGTGTTCTTTTGCCAAGTCCCAACCGCACATAATACGAATTGAAAATTCTTTTCAAAGTTATTTAGTTAGTTTTAGTTAAATTACATAGTTTATTAATTTAGATTATTATTTAATTTAGTTAAATTTTAATTAATCAATAATTAATAAATTAGTAAATTAATTAATAATTAATAAATTTTAATTAATTTAGTTAAATTCTTCATCATTTTCCTCTACTTAATCTGAATTTTCGTCGCCAGTTATGCTATTCTTCTATTTTTTCCCAAAAGGATGAAGCTGACTTGAATATTTTTCGTTTCTTTTTTTTTTCGGGTTGTGCAACTCAGTTGCGTACTTAAATTGACGGACGGCGGTCATTAGGTGGAGTTTCCCATGCGTGGTGCTTCGACGGTGGGAGTTTCACGTGCCGGGCAGAACTTTACGCGTGTAATATTCTGTCGGGCAGAGTATTATACGGGCAGAATATTATATACCGCACCGGCGCGCCCACTGCGCCACGTGGGACCCGTCTCAGGCCGATTTCGGCAATCTGAGCGCCGGCGCTCACTTTACGCAATGTTGGACCCATACCGGGCCGATATCGCCAATCTGAGCGCCGGTGCACCATCTACGCCACACTGGACCCGTCCCATGCTGATTTTGCGAATTTGAGCGCCGGCGCACCCAATGCGCCATGTTGAACCCGTCCCAGGCCGATATCGCCAATCTGAGCGCCGGCGCACCCATAATACAAAAATAAGGTCAAACGAAGTGAAAGGAGGATCTCCGGGTACTCCGTACCAACTCATCTTAGTGCTGGTACGATCGGAAGCTCTCAGGAACCTTATCCGGAAGCTAGTTCCCGGCCCGGTACTTCTTAGCTACCGAAAATTCGTGAGCGGTGTCTCGGGAAGCTCTCAGGAAGCTGGCCGGTACCTGTGGAGCTTCCGGATGGAATGGCCGGAAGCCCACAGGAACCCGGTTGGAATGAATCCCGGAACATCGCAGATGTAAACAGACCAGTCACGATATCGCGTTCGAATTCCAGGAAGCTGCCGGGTACCTATCGGCCATTCCGGAACTTTCGTGCATACCACCCCTGGAATGATTGCAGCCCAAACATGTACTTTCCAGTTCTCTATGGATTTTAACAGATATCCGGACAAAAATCCAAGATCAAGTGTTCAAGGAGTGAGCAAGTAAACATCTGCTAACTGGTGAAGATTCATCGTGTGGACAACTGTAAGATATCCCTACAAAAAACCGAACAGTTAGCCTTGACCGTACATGTTCTAGATTTGTTAGTGATTGACGTTACAAATAATTTTCGGAACTGTGTCAACGAATTGATGATCGGGACTTGAATACTGCAAAAAACAAGAAGAAAAAGGAAAAATGTCTGATCTGAAAGAATAGCAAGAGAGAGAGAGAGATAGAGAGACCTGAGAAAATCTACCCACAGAGGTGCAACTGAGATTACCCAGGGTGAACGTGAGAGTATACCACGAATTTATACATTGTTTAAACAAGCGTTAATACATTTACCGTGGGAAATCCAAATGCATCCAGGACAGCACTGCGAAAACATGGTCACTAATCATGCCTGTTGGCAGCAGAAATGGCCAACAGCAGCAAGTTAAGAGAAAACTCATCGACGTAGGCGTGGCCTTGCTGCAACTATTGCAATTTTTGTACCGTGTCGCTCTTCCAGCGAGGGTTTTCACTAACCAGAAGCGCAACCGCGCCTATAGGTAGCCAACAAATTAACGCGTAACAGAAATTTACGAAGTAACCTAACGGATTAACGGAAAGCCCATGATGGTCATTAAAATTCATTTGATAGACCTGTTCCTGGACGCATTATTGAGATTACCCCGGGTAAAGTGCTTAAGACCGTGTTGACAGCAGGTGGTGTCAATAATGTGCTAACACGTTTACCTCGGGTAACCTCAGGCGGCCTCTATAAACAATTAGTTTGCATAGGTTCTTGTTCCATGAAATTCATCGGTGCACTTCTTCCGGAGATCACAGACTTGGTAACTATTCCAAGGTTGAAGGTTCTGTTACCCTAATGGGTTAATGCTTTCAAGTATAAGTGTCATTTGCACCAGTAGCATAATGAATTGAAATGTTATAGGAGAATGAATTTTTAAGACACGGTAAGTGTTAGGCCTATGAGGGTACAAAAATTGGTGGGTGTGGCTTACCCATTTATGGGTTGCAGCAATGTGGAATGTTGCAAGAATGGCATTTCCAGAAAATGAGGAACCATTTCGAGGCGCCTTATTGGGCGTGGCTTATTCACAACAAAAATAGGGATAGCAAAAGCAAATAGGCATTGGGGGAAGCAGAAATTGCTATTTACGTTTCTATGGAAATCATTCACGTGGCAGGATCCAGACGAAAAAACAAAAACAAAGCACAATTACAGCTGCAAATAGAAGCTCCGCCCAAATTGAATGGAATTTGGACACCTGCCAATGCATTACATAGCTATAAAGGTTGAAAACACATGGATCAGGGGCGAATTACCCGAATGGAAATGGTAAACGAAGAGAGTAAAGTATAACAGGGCGACAGCGTCATCGTCACGAGATGCCATTCGCCCGAAGTGTAAAACGAGACAAGAAATCTCGTCCAGCCCGCGACCCGGGCCAACAACGTGTTCGCAGTGATGCGTGAACAAAAAACCACACCCGCCAAGGTCATCACGTTAGAAATTCGCGCAGGTCGCAGTGGATTAGCTTCAAATGCCTATCAAACCAGTATATTTAGAATACGAGTAAGCGATTCGCTTGACGGGATCAAAAATATTGAAATGAAGTCTGAACTCGCAGCTCGGTTAATAGAAAACTCGGCCTCCAGGGGCTATCAGTGAGTGTTAAAGCAGCTGACACGGTCTCAGTGTAACGATCCAAATTTGGCAATCAGCGATAAACACCCGTATAGACAGGCAAAAATTTACGTCTAGGACAGGTGGGCGTGGCTGTTGCTATCTATTACCTTAAAATCTATACTTTCTCCTCGTAATTAACCAAGAAAATAAAAAATGCGCCACTGGAATCCAGTTGGTCACCTTGACATTCTTGGCACAAGGTCCCTACCAGGGATGAGCGGATTACCCGTATCCGGTTTTGTCTATTTAGCCGTTATCCGGGTGTTTTTCCCTATCCGTTATCCGCACCGATATCCGGGTCATGAAAAATCTCATACCCGCTCATCCCTGGTCCTGACACGAGCTTCCCCTTATGAAAACGAAGAAAGTCATGACGACGGGTGTCTAGCATTATGGCTGAAAAGTGGGCGGGTCCGCTGCTGTACGATTGGTGGGCACGACATCTCCTCCACCACTTCATTGCAGATTTGTTCCCCATAGCGATAACCTTAGTCCATGTGGGCAAATTTTTGCGTGAACAGAGAATAGTTGACTTTTAAAAAACTAAGAGATGTTTGAATGCACCAATCGTACTGCGGCAGCACCGCCCCGTTCCCCTGCTTCTACTGTTCTGCGACTCTAGAAGATGATAGTCTAGCAGAGGTGATTCTAGGTTAGCTAAGAATCTCCGATTTATGTAAGAGTTCCTGAACGGTAGGATTATCCCATAGCAATGGGTGTGTATCATCGTGAGGGAAAAAGGGGCGTGGCCAGGCGACTCTGATTGGCGCGCGCGGGCCGCTCGTCACCCCCATCTGTTTGAACTCGAACGGCGCCAATCCCATAATACCTAGACTATTTGTGCTTCTAGCTGTACGAGTCGATCAGGTGGGCGTGACTGGCGGCACGAATGCGCCAATCACGGCGGCTTGGTTACGCCCCTTCTTCCCTCACGATGATACGCACCCCACAGCAATTGACGTACTACACATTTCGTGCCAGTGCCCGAGCTCAATGACACCGTGGTAGATGGGTTCATGGAAATTGTCAAAAAAAATCCAGAAAACAGTATTAAACGGTTGAACGTATGTGATTGGCTTCTATCAAAACCTGATAATCATTGTACAGTCCACTGATCACTAATTTACCCGAGAATAAGCTCATTAGGGTAATTTGCCTTACACCTCAGTCCAGTAACCATCACGAAAAAATAGAGGAATCTGAAACACTCGAAACTATATTCAAAACTACGCCCAGGAAAAACATACGAAGCAAATAACAGAAGATCCGGCAAGCTCCGCCCACCCACCAACTATTATAAATGCATGAGGAATATCGTGAGCACTCCGAAGCCAAACCCTAGTGCCGTGCCCAGTCGTTCTCCAGTGAGAAGAACCAACAAAAAGTGACAGTTGTCCAGCTTTCGAAGATTAATCAAAGAATTGCTGCATTCTTGGAGAGAAGATTTCACTACAGTACCTACCTAAGGTAGGTACCGGTTATTATGTGGTTACAAGAGGTGGCACATTGACGTGACAATGAAGCTCCAAGGAATTTCTTTTTCAAAATTGAGTTCAGAAAAGGTAGAAATGGTGTCCATCATAAGCATCGACTAGTTCTGTGTATTTTAAAAGAAGAAAACGAGTAAATGTGCTTGTAAAGTCACAACTCTTCCACGAGACATTTCTTTTTTCTTTACTGATGAGTGCAGAATAGGCATATTCAAATGTTTAGAATCCGGATAAGGTTTATGCAAGAAACGGAGTCTAACCATGTGAAATGGGATAGAGAACTTCAAAATTCTGCAAATACTATAGTAACATCAAACCTTTCCTTTTATGACTAGCGGTTGAAGATGTAGAGCCAATGAAATGATGGAAAAAGTAGCCCATTACGAGGAGAAAAGCCCAGGAAAAAGAGCGTCATTAGAGGAAAATGTTGATTGGAATCGAATAGCACCCCGAAGAACACCACGCTCAAGTGGCACTCACGATAAGCAAGGTGTTCGATGGCAATTCTCCACTCTGCCGAAGAAAGCTCTTGCCGAGGCAATTACGAAGGTCAAGCGCTGTCCTTTTAGCTCTCCATGCTGTTGTTGGCTAAGAACGTTGGAGTGGTTAATAGGTGGAAAAACAAGATCATTGACTAAAAACCAGAGCAATTTCTTTCAATTGTGCCTTGGGACAGGGTAAGGTCATGAAAAAAGTGCGTTGAAACCTTACTAATTCTTGCTTGCTCTACCAATTCTATTTCTACCACAATTCCTTTTAAATAATGATTAAATCAATAAATTATTAAATAAAAATTTTCCTTTTCAATTATATAGCTAAAAAGGTCGAGATGTTTTTTGTAATAACCGCAATATCGTGCAAAATGAAGTTACTGGGGGCCAGTTCTCGCTTCACGAGATATGCTATACTACTTACTAGTTACTCAATGCAAGTCGCAGGAAATGCAAGCAGCTGGAAGCATGACACTAGGCAACGAGCAGAAATGAACATGTGCCAGAGATCAGACCAGAAAATCGCTCCGCAATCGCTGTATTAGCCCCAAATCCGGGCTTTGTCACGCGCCGCCGCGGCAGTGGCTTAAACATGAAACTTCAGGGAAATGCAGAGGATGGCTTGTGGGGAATAGCAAGCAAAAGGAGAAGAAGAAATGGGAAATGAAGAGGAGATGGTCGGTACCTGTTTGTTGTTCAAATTTGTTTTGTACCTCAAAACAATGGCTACCGATGAAAACTCGTCCGGAAATGTCCAATGTTTGATTCAACCAACGGGTGGGCGCAGATAAAATACTGGATTTAACCAGATCGACAGAATTTTTGGACCAATGTCGCAGATCAATAATCATATGTTGATATAAATGATTAAATTTCACCACGTCATCAGAACGCACCTCGCCCTTCCCAGAGTTCCATGCCTCGAAGAAGGAAAGCCTATAGTTTCTCCTAGACTCCTGGAAAATTTCGTACCCCTGTACAGGGTGTGAGGCATTAGTCTCCACTTAACCTGGTCATTAAACTAGGGCATTTCGTGGAATACAACGCTAATACAACGTCTGAATTACACTCACGCCTCTGAAGAAGTTTTCGTCGAAACCTCAGTCCACCAACGTTAAAGATGCATCTACCAACTTGGTTGGCGTAGAAGTATGCAACATAAAAAGCGTGGAGCCTTGTATTCAGAAAGTGTGGTGCCTCAGCTTCTGCGATTGGTCAGCAGGAAGAATCGGCCAATCACGAGTCCGACCGCTCTTGAGCTTTCTAGGTCCAAGGCTCCACACCATCTCAGCCCTTGCTCCAAGATAGTATTAGGTACAAATAATTATGGATTTTTGAGTGTTTTCTGGAGGCTGTCAGATTGTTTGGCAAAGGGGCAAATCTTGGAGAGGATGGCACGGGGACGATTGAAAATACGTGAAAGAAATTCACTTACCTCAGCAAAAATGTCATCAATTTTTGATTCTCTATCCAAATTTTGGCAAATTTGAGTTCACAGCTAGGCTCAGAAGAGTAGGAATAGTTTTTCACTGTTAGATTCAAACAGTTCCTCTTTCTTTCTCTCCTTCTCTCTCATTTTAGCCCAGAAATCCTGCCCAACGGTTAAGAAGCAGGAGGATTCTAGTGCAAACGAGATTTCAGCATGAAAAACCGCTTGGCTCGTAAAAGTAGAGTATTCTGGATAGGATTCAGCTAAAATACTATGATTTGAGAACTTTTTCGTAGAGGAAACTGCTAAATTCCGCCACCGTTGTAGAAGTTCCAAGAAAAGATTATCGGCTCCTGCAAGACAGTGTACAGGAAGTCGCTGTTCCCAGTCTTTTCCCGGGAAGGATAGGTAAGGTTTGACCTAAAATGACCAATAAGGTGGTAGAATGAGTTAGAGCACCTTTCGGATTAGATCTGATTGTTTCTTATCTAGTTTGAAGAGGCAAAACGGCCTGAAGCTGCGCGTGCGGATGGTAAGTGTCCGTAGGTACCAAGAAAAATGCAAATAGAGCAGATTTTAGAGTTAGGGCACAATTTGGCGAGACACGACAAAGGACGAAGTGGAACGAAGTAACAACAAAGCGGAAATATGCAGGAATTCCTGAAAGAACGAAAAGCCAAAGCGTCAACTTCATGGCATAACGACCAAATCACGGTGCCGGTGGAACAGTATGAGTGTGTTTTGGTGAATTCTTGACGTACCGCCGAAAACATTGCGGCGCCTCAGCAGCGACGAACTGGTTCTTCGCCTGTTTTGGCTACTTCTTTGCTCTGTTTTTGTATCACTGCTTACTTCTGGCCTGTTTACTCGTTTTGCTTATTCTTCTTGAGAACTGTTTGTCCCACAAGGTCTTTGATTAATGTTAAATAGGCACGAGAAGAACAGACGGTGAACGGCGCATCAAGTGTCGGAGAAACAGCGGAATCGACGGAGCGCAAGGCTGTGGCAGTGAACTAGGCGTGATTAGCTCTGGGTCAGCTATTGGCCGCGGGTCATGCATATCGCCTAGACGAGCGGTTTTTGATTGTTGTTTATATGGGTGAAATTTAACAAATTCCCACAGGAGAACCAGCCCACGGAAGAACTAAACCTTGGCCCAGTCCAGTGTTATGCATTGAAAGACGAACCCCACGAAACGGACACAATAGCTAACAATGATTTCTGGAATCGAAGCACTGTTGCCCATCGCACCATAAAACCTGGCATCGGTGAGCATATCCGTGTTTTTAACGCCGTCAAGCCGTAGTTGAACGGATTGACGAACAAATGCGCCGATACAGGAGACGACAAAACCCACGCTATCAAGAACAGCGAGCAAAAACCCGGGCTCAATACCACAGCGAGTTTCAATCGCAACTGGTTTGCATCGGCCGCAAGCGGTGTTTATAGGAACAGTCCCTCTTCAGGACAATTTTCTGGATCGTTATATGTCAGGAATCGATAGAAGCGGTATATCATAAAGGAATATATTTTTAAAAATGCCTAAAACCCCCTTTTTGGTGGTCTTTTTTTGAAGAACATGGGCAGGACTAAGGGCGGAAGTACGAGTTTCCCTACCCAAGAGTCGAACATCAAATGACCTTTTCTCTCACTGGCACAACTGAACATCACAGTAGAAAATTCATTCCTTTGAACCAAAAACTCCAGTCAGAAAAAGTTAATAAATTAATATTGAGTTAACATCACGAATACAGTATTTACACACAACTAATGAGGACTAATATGTCTGCATTTGCGGCTAAAACACTCTCACTCCATCTGTAGCCACCACGAATATCACGGTTCCTTTATTGCTTGCCAGGTCTCCAAATTGTCGTTGATCTCCAGCGGGTAGTTTAGTCTAGAAAATGGTTTACTTCACTGAACATTACGTTAAAAATTTCGAATTGAAATAAAAACTAAAAACCAACCAAGTCTGTCCTCCGATTTATGCGCGAGTTTGTGTAATAGATTTGTATTTTCTGGAGGGTTGGCCTAAAAATTCATTTTTTTTTTGGAAAATTGGATTGAAAGATCCAATCGTTGCACCCATGCTTTATAGCTTGCACGGCTTTGGACCTTTCCTGCAAGTTTTTAAAGTTGCGTTACTAGTGTGGAGCGTTGTACCGCAGAGGGCGGCACAGACGGGTCTGCGATTGGTCTGCTAGGTAAATCGGCCAATCACAAGGCTTGGCCACACCTCCTTGAATGTATGGAGCGCTAAAGCATTGCGATGATTGCGTCCGTCTTCCCATCCATCCATAACCATCAGGGCTGGGATTCATGAAACGGACGCGAAAGTTGGTTTGCTAGCCTGGGTTTGCTTGGTTGTCTGTTCATAAATCCTAGCCCAGGGAATGGGAAGGTTGCGCACGATTTTTACCCTTGATGTGCTCGTATTCAGCATAATGACCGTGAAAAATCGTCTGCGAACGATTTCCAACTTATACCTGTCGCGCGGGCGGACACAGCTGGCATACATGAGAAGCTTTACTAAAAAATTTAATTGTTGAAAACCTACAGTTTTTTCTCTAACAATTTGTAAATGCTGGCAACATTCCTGTCAGATGGCGCTTCGAAGTCGATCTGTCGTCGAACAATTCCAGTTTGAACCTGAAGCAAGTGGTAGATTGATTAGGGTTCTGTGGTTGTATCTAATGAAACTCTCAGCAGTCTTGGTTATGGACGAGTTTCCCTATAAGTTACTAGTTAGAATGCCCTGACGCAAATCTCTCAAGGGAAGTTTACCCGTTTCGACTATGAAATTCGCCCATTTAAAGTTTGTATGAGATTACACCCTTGCGGAAGCATTCAAGAAATTAAGAACTCCTAAACTACAACAGATCGATTATTAAATTCAATCAAATAGTTGTTTTTTTTTCATCCGTGTTTGCTACCGCTTGTAGTCCGAGTTCTCTGTAAAACATAGCTAGAAGGATTTTCTCACCTTCTCAAGGATAATAATTCGGATGGACAGCATCTCCAGCAAATTTTGCCAAGGTGGACCAGCACACTAAAATAGTAAGATCACACATTATTTATTTATTTATTTATTTATTTATTTATTTATTTATTTATTTATTTATTTATTTATTTATTTATTTATTTGTCTATTTGTTTACTTATTTACCCGTTTGTTTACTTATTCTGTCACAAAATCTAAGGCCATATGTATGCACGGGGCATGGCTCATGGGCAAGGGGCGGAGCCTACCGTCACCAAACTAGTTGTCCCGGTAAAACATGCAGCACATACCTCATCGAGCAGAGTCGACGTTGGATCCTCAGACAATGTGGAACCGCTAAGAGTTGGTTTATCTCCAGCAGAGGATAATCTGGGAGGTTCCTTGGGGATTCTGTAACAGACGTTAACTGGTGTGAAAATACAGTGAACTCCAAACAGCTGCGGACAAGGGGCGGGACCGCGGCGCGGGCACTCTGGTTGTCTGCTGCACCTCCCGAGGCAGCGGGAAATCACGTCGTGCCGGTTTTCCTTCGTGTCTCTGCCCAGCAGGCCCGCTGCCTCGATGCAGCAGACAACCAGAGTGCCCGCGCCGCGGTCCCGCCCCGTGTCTACGGGTGTTTGGAGTTCATTGTAAATGACTAGTCCACCTCGATCAGAGCACCTGGCTCCATGAAGTGGATGTACTACTGTTATCAGGACATGAAAGTCCTTTGAAATTTCATGAAGAGCTTTTGTGTCATAGCTTACACCGCATCCATGAAAACGCTGACCTATTGTTACAGTTACTTTGCACTCAGAAGATAAATGCTCACCGATCTTCACCTAATGGCACCAAATGGCTTGACGTGGACGTATTACCACTAGAACTCGAATGTGCATTGGGTTTTGGAAGTGGTGGAGGCTCTAGAAATGAGCATTACAGCATGAAACCCTAATGAATGAAATCAGCTGACAGTTCTAACAAATGAACAAGTGGTCCGATTTCGATGTAAAGGTTTAATTACCCAAGTTCCAAATATTTATTTTATTTTCCGCTTCTACTCTATTCTAACCCGTGGACCCCTACGAGTCGACGCGATGGATTGGTGAGTTCCTCCCTTCACTCTCTATCCTGTCTTTTCTAGCTCAGGGCTTCCTTTCCTTACTGGGCTGGGATTCATGAAACGTCAACCACGCAAACCAATGCTGGTTAGGGTCATTGGTTAGCGCATAGACTGCGCAATGTTAGGAGACGCAGAATGCAAAAATTGGTTTGCTAGCCTGGTTTTGCATGCCTATGTGTTGATGAATCCTAGCCCTGATGATTACTAGGGGAAGCCCTACGCTTTCAATCTAACTTCCGTGTAAGGGTATGAAGCGAAAGTTAGGTCTTTTTTCCTTCCTTTTTTCTTCCTAAATAGTAAAATGTGGTTTATTATCTGCTGCACCTCCCGAGGTAGCGGGAACTCGCGAAGTATTGGTTTTCCTCCGTGACTTTGCCCAGCAGGCCCGCAGCCTTGGTGCAGCAGACAACCAGAGTGCCAGCGCCGCGGTCTCGCCCCTAGTCTACGACCGTTTGGAGTCACTGTATGTTCAACTAACCTAACTGTGAGTAGACAAACCTTCTGAAGCCTTTGTTGACTCATCTATTACACTAGAAATGTTCCCCCACATAGTTTCCGCGTAGCTTGTGCCAGATTCTGAACTGCGGTCCTCCACCTTGTGACTGCCTAAATCCACAGAATGTACGCAATTTTTCGGACACTTCAAGTGGTTCTTTTGAAATTTACGAGGAATAGGCGTAGATGTGATGAGTTGTCTCCAGCGTTTCGCTGCCCTCTCGTCGTCGTCGGTCCATTTCGTATTAATGACGTACTTAATTCTGTGATAGGACTGTGCTCTGCACGGATAATCACCTCAGCAGAAGTATGGACTGAGCGCACCTGTTCCCCTCCGTGTCGGGTGAGCAGTTTATATTCACCTCATGAACGCGAGCATTACTTTGAACGAAGTAGGGTAGGTGTTCTTGGATGGACCTAGCAAGAAGTTTTCAGAGAAGCTACAACCTTTTTACTTTTCCGGGACAATAAATTCTGAAATGAAGGGTAAAACGCATAACTGAGATTATCCAAGGTAAGCATTTTGACACCACATGCATTTACTCATAGTTAGCACTCGCGTCAACAGGTTTACCCTGGGTAATCTCAGTGACCCACTCGGGCGCAGGCTATTTAACTAGGACTTTAGTCAATCCCCCAGAGGGCTCCACCTTTCGAGGGCAGTACACTCCGCCGCGGCGCGGCTGGCCTTGGGTAGAGAGCGAGAGTATCGATCGTGAGGTGCGTCAGACAGCCAGAGTACCGCGCCGCGACTGAGGGTACTCTGTCGCGCGGCCCTAGAAAGCTGGAATTTCTTTTGAAACTACCACTTACCGTGGTGATTGAACGGTGTTCGTTATACTCTTTGCACCACTGTAAAGGTGACAACTTCTCCTGAAAAAAGTCATCGGAGTGTGTTTCCCGCCAAATGAATGGCAAAATGCTTGCGTCCGTCGCGCGTGCGACTATATGATGAAGGACGGACCTATATAGGTGCACGTTCAACGCAGGCCAGACGTATGCAATACGCTCACGTTTGCGGTTATTCGTTCCTTATTTACTGTAAACGTGGCCCAGATCGGTCTTCAAAGCATTTTCCGCGAATGGCTGCGTACGTTTGTCGCACGCACGCATCTCTTTTTCTTTGGTCCAGGCGTTCACTAGCAAAACTCACGCGCTTCGAGCAGTATCATGGATGGATGGCGGGGTTGATCGCAATACTAGAGGCTCTTCTATGTAGGTCAAGTCGATCCTAGAAAAGAAGAACAGCTCATGGATCTGAAAATCCTGGAGTTAACTGTGGAGAAATTTATTACGTTGCCTGATCGCATCCGAACTTTGTCCAACCCAAACTTGTCGACAGCTTGCAAAATGGTCAGCTGTTGGTTTGCAAGTTGTCGACAGGCTTTGGCCAACAACTTGGCGGCCAGAAAAGGATATAGCAAGTTGTTAACGAGTTTGTGGGTCTGGTAAGTTTTATGTGCGATCGGATAACTTGTTCTAAGGGTCGTGGAGGGTGGGTGGCGGAAAGCATTTCAAGGTAGTGTTACTATGCTCACCCTCGCGTCGACATTCCGCCGACTCAACACGTGCTAAATGACTTTACCAGACATCAAGGATGATTACTTGATAAACATGAGTACTATATCACTTTAAATAATCACGTCTACACAGGCTGGTAAATTTCTAGAAACAGTAGGTATAGTACAGAACACTACGTACATTACTTACTGTTTGTATTACATACAACATAAATCAAACGTTTTAGATGGAGTTTTCAAAGCAAACCCTGATATATTATACAACGATTGTCCGCCTATTCTGTAGCGACGTGAGAGCACCCAACTATGTATAGTCTTTCCAAAAAAATATTTGCCTCCCGCTACACTGCGCGTCGACTGAGCCACGTCGCAGCAACAAGAAAGGAAATGCAAGGCCAGGGCTGCTCACTACAGTACCCCCGAAGACAATCGTGGCGGGACCACCGAGCGTGTTACTGAGCGTGTTCAGACACGTTTGAAGCCTTCATCTATTGAACAGACCTAGATGTTGTGTATTCGATGCGTCTTTTTTACGAACTTCGTTTCCGTGGATTGCCTTACGCATTTGTTCGTCTTTAAACCACTTCAGCTGAGGATTTTGATATATAATTTGTTACAGTTCAGATAAAATGGCCCAAGAAAGTGTTATCAAACGCCGTTACGATTCAGATCAAGGTCCTTCTGTAGGCTCAAGTTGTGGAGCTAAAGCTCATTCCGACACTGATTGAACCAAACAGAATTGAAGAGGATGAAGAGGAACACGGGTAAAGAGAACATTGAAAAAGAGGAAAGCCGCACCAGTGTTCCGTTACAGAAGAATGAAACGTGATAGCAGGAGCGGAGAAACTTTTCTTTTCAAAGTGACGCCGATGATGGGATTAAAAATGAAATTGAAAAAAAAATTCGTCAATAAGTGTCAATAAAATAAAGATCTTTATGTCATGAACCTGTCCAGATCAGAATATGTTCCACAATCATGTTTGTAAGGGTCAACCAACTGAGATGGAGACTCTTATTAACATATCCACAGAATTTAAAATTGCAGCTTGCATTCGGCGGTGGATGTTACGATCTGGAAGTAGGCGTCAGGGTATTTTATACTAGGTGCGCGCTTGCGTCAGCCGCGCTACTTACGCGCTCACTGAAAATGCTGCGATGAAAGCTTCTGCAATCACAACTGACCACGGATATCCGTGGTCAGTTGTGATTGCAGTGAGTGATTTTGCTCTGAAGATATCCGTGGTCAGTTGTGATGTAGTGAGTGATTTTGCTCTGAAAAAAAGCTTCTCTGTTCTTTACGTAATGAGTGGTATTGCTCTGAAAAAACTACTAGGTTCATAGGGTGAAGTCACAATAGGTTTTTTTTTTCACGCATCTGGTATAAATTGCCCTTTTCGCGACATTGAAAAGAGCGCCTGTTTTACCCCTGCGGATCCATCCCGTGGTCATCCTCCTTTTTTTTTCGGAGTAACTTCCTCGAGNGCCGATGATGGGATTAAAAATGAAATTGAAAAAAAAATTCGTCAATAAGTGTCAATAAAATAAAGATCTTTATGTCATGAACCTGTCCAGATCAGAATATGTTCCACAATCATGTTTGTAAGGGTCAACCAACTGAGATGGAGACTCTTATTAACATATCCACAGAATTTAAAATTGCAGCTTGCATTCGGCGGTGGATGTTACGATCTGGAAGTAGGCGTCAGGGTATTTTATACTAGGTGCGCGCTTGCGTCAGCCGCGCTACTTACGCGCTCACTGAAAATGCTGCGATGAAAGCTTCTGCAATCACAACTGACCACGGATATCCGTGGTCAGTTGTGATTGCAGTGAGTGATTTTGCTCTGAAGATATCCGTGGTCAGTTGTGATGTAGTGAGTGATTTTGCTCTGAAAAAAAGCTTCTCTGTTCTTTACGTAATGAGTGGTATTGCTCTGAAAAAACTACTAGGTTCATAGGGTGAAGTCACAATAGGTTTTTTTTTTCACGCATCTGGTATAAATTGCCCTTTTCGCGACATTGAAAAGAGCGCCTGTTTTACCCCTGCGGATCCATCCCGTGGTCATCCTCCTTTTTTTTTCGGAGTAACTTCCTCGAGACATTCGAGCTCGAAACATTAACAGACGCATCGAATACACAACATCCAGGTCTGTTTAATAGATGAGAGCTTCAAACGTGTCTGAACACGCTCAGTAGCACGCTCGGTGGTCCCGCCACGATTGTATGCGGGGGTACTGTAGTGAGCAGCCCTGGCCTTGCATTTCATTTCTTGTCGTCGCAGCACGTATGATAATGCATAGGAGGCGCGGCGCGGCTCAGCAGACGGGTGGTGGATGCCGGAGGGAAGTATTTTTTACAACGACTGTATATACCTCGCATAGAAGTACAGTCCTTCTCAAAAAGATAGACTGATTGCGCGTCTGCACCATCACGGCGGGGCCTAAACGAGGGATGCGGAGAGAGCATGCCTCAAGTGAGAGGTTGAGTAGGTCCCACCGCGATGGTGCAGTCGCAACACTAAGAAACCGCACGCGCAATCCGTCTATCTTTTTGAGAAGGACTGTATATACCTCCACGTAAAAATTCGCTAACCTCACACCAATCCGCGTGAAACAGCGGAATTTCTACTCACAATCAGATGTGTTTGCTTGCACTCTCTATACTCTCTCTCTCTCTTCCTCTCTCTCTCCCTAGTCCTCTCTCTCTAGCTCTCTCTCTAGCCCTCTCTCTCTCTAGTCCTCTCTCTCTAGCCCTCTTTCTCTCTAGCCCTCTCTCCCTAGTCTTCTCTCTCTCCCTAGGCCGCTCTCCTTTCCTCTCACTTCTCTTCTTTGTAATCTCGAATGGTTTTACGCTTTCTTCCCATCTTTCTCACGGATATTCGCGGCAACCACAAGGTGTCTTTGCTCAGGCTGTGCATAACCGGTCTTCACATAAAATCCTCCGTAAATATATGCGCTCATCTGACGCACGCATGTGGTATAAATAATTCTATACGTTGAAGCGGAATTTTTCGAAGGAGGAGCGGTGCATTCGCACTTTGTTGTTCGAATGATTTCGTGCTCTATTGCCAATGCTGTGATACTCAGCTGAAGCTTTGGTACGCAGTGAATTAATTTGGCACATCCCGAGATTGCACTGCGGTTTGCAGCTTTTGCATTTTTTTTTGTTTGCTTTTTATAGATATTTGTGCTGTATATCTCCATACAGTTTCAAATTAACATAAGCACTGGGGGAAGCTGGGGTTTACGGATGTGAATGCTTATGTTCTTGCCGTGACCTGCACTCTTGCTGGTTGATGGAGAATCGGTCATGAGCACGCAGTAGTTTCAGGATGCTTTACTGGTCTGCCTAGTGGTGTCTTCCAAAACACATCCGCTCCTGATGCCTGCCGGACTCTCGTATTTATGATATCCAGCTTGAAGTCTTCGCACGGCGAAAACTCAGGTTCATTTCTTTTTCATTTCAATAATTTTTTTTGATTGCATGGAGTTTTATGAAGGGGACCGGTGATTTATTTCAGAAGATGGCTGAAAATGACAAGGTACAGAATATTTCATCGGTGGTAACTCGCCCACGACAAAGCACTTGGCCTGCTCTTCCTATGAATGAGGCTCTCGCGTTCGTCGAGAGCGTCGATGTGCCACGTTGTGTGAAATACATACCTGTCGCAGCAGTGAGAGTTGGTAAGTGCTTTATTCATCCGGATTCCACATTTTGCTTTTTTTGTGATTTCTCATTTCTTCTTTGAATGTCTTTTTTTGCGGCAGAAGTGGGCTTGTCGTCATCTACTTTAGAAAGTCACGAAACCTGCGCGCTTTTATGACCTAAAACTGGTGCACTATTTTTGCTTTGCAACAACTGCTTGCATTATTTTTTGTCTGTAATTTTTTCAATTTCTAATCTTTTGTTTGATTTTTAGTCCGCGTTTACCTTCTATTTTGGCGCTAAAAGCTGCAATATTTCTTGAACGAACGAAAATAAATACAGTCTGTAAAATCCATCGGTAGAGGCGCGAACCTTGCAACGCGTACGCATTGCGGCTGTATTGTGAGGGCTCGTCCACATCTCTGCTGTTTGAGTTCACTAGTCCAGTAGGATCAATACTATGGTCTACAACGGCAACAGAAAGTAGAAAAAGATTGGATATTCACAAATGCTACTGGAAGCACTCATCTGAGCTGAAAAGAGCTGAGTGGCGGTCAAGTTCAACATCATCCAGCCACGCGCACGCACCGCTGAGTTCGCGATTCTACCGTTGGAGCACATAGACAACAGCTTTGGTTTTTCTCCAACTCATAAAAAACGTTTTTCTCATCACATTACGAAAATGCTGTATTTACTCAATATATTCCTCACTATAGGGCAAGTGTTAGCCGAGCGCGTCGTAGCCAAGGAGGATGTGCCGGAGGTTCGAACATCAATCAAGGATGGATATGCCGTTCTAGGTATCGGGTTTTTTTTTTTTTTGACTGGAGTAGCCTTCTTCTTTATCTATACAGTTGGCTTGGAATTGTGGGGAAGAATTTTGAAATAAATCGCATTTTCTATGACTAAAAACATAATCATGTGCAGTTTCATGTTTCAAATCCACCACTGGACAGGGACTACCTGAGTGTTGTTGAAATTCAGAACTCCACTTCCTGGATGTTCCCTATTTCAGCAAGTGATCCACCTGGTGAGCGAAGAGTTATTGGTTCATCTACGGCTGGTGCACCCTTTTTGGGCACTATTTCCGCTGGAGAATGCGTTCGAGTAAGCACCGGAGCCTTTGTACCGGATGGGGCAGACGCTGTAGCGATGGTGGAAAACACAAGGCTTGTCAAGCACGATGTAGGTTCGGGCATACTTTTTTGTCATTTCATTCCAGGGATGCACAATGTTTTTTGCACTATAGTCGTGTTCTTGTGCTTTCGTTATACCAAAAGTTTTGAACTTGTGCCAACATTTCCTGCTGGTTGTTCTTTTTTGAAAATTTGTAGGAATTAGACCTACAGCCATTTCACCCTGAACAATGCCTTACTGCTTTGCCCTATCTTTGCAGCATCGTAAAAGAAAAAAAACATTTAGGGTATTGAGGAGCTCATCATCAGTGTTGATACCACCGTCAAGCCTGGACAGGACATTCGGTTGGTTCTTCTTTTAATTCAAAGTTGTACGTTTGAAGCATCAATTGTTTTGCAGAATGCCAGGAAGTGATATAAGAAAAGGAGATCTTTTGTTGGATAGCGGCTGTGTGCTCGGCTCTGCAGAGATTGGTATTCTTGCCGGTAGCGGAAAGCGTTCCGTGCTAATGTACAGAAAACCAAAGGTGTGCGTTCTGTCGACGGGAAATGAGGTTAGTTTGTTCGTGGGAAATGGGTTTTTATTTGACGAAATGGCATCGACGAGTCGTTCATCGATATTCAAACTGCTGATTTCGTCTGTCAGTCATGCCTTTATCTATACTGTCATTTTTTAAAACGTTTTAAATTTAATACATTTAATATTTATTCAGCTCGTTGAATGCACGGCGGACGAAGTACCACCAGGCCATATTCGAGATACCAATCGTCCGCAGTTGATTGCACTGTTTGGCTCCCTTGGATTCAAGGCCATTGATGCTGGTATAGCTGCGGACAGGTATCTTAACTGTTATTCGTGGATAATTAGCATACGTATAGTACTTTTTTCTAGGAGAGAATGTCTTGTTGAAGCTATTCGTGTGTCGTTCCAATATGCTCATGTTCTCGTCACCTCTGGTGGTGTTAGCATGGGTGAAAAGGATTTGCTGAAGGACGTGCTCATGAAGGATTTTGGATTTGAAGTAAGTGTACCTTAAGAATTTATACCTTAAGAAAAAGAACTTACCTGGTAATAATCAATTAAAAATAACTACCGTGTGTGAATTTTGAACTTGTTCCCGATTTGCTTTCTTTAATTTCTAAGCTCCTGTAAAAAAAAAAAAGAATTTCCCTCATCATATCCCAAAGGAGAGCTCTCCATAACAAGTATACATCTCGATTACTATGTTTTTTTTTTACCCATTGACGACCGCGACCTTTTTGCGCATTTCCACATTTCCTCACGTTCTGATTTCTTCTCTGTTCCGAAATTCTTACTACAAAAAATCCAGTGCAGGGTACTACAGTCCAAGAAAATCGCTGAGACTATTAGGGCTTAATCATCTCTCAAACTGAATAATGTGAGAAAAGGCATGGTTTGCCGCCCAATCATCATATGGGATTCGAAATTTATTCCTACAAATTGTGGTACGTTATGTTCTAAGGCTTCGCTTAGCTTGCATTAGGGGCAGGAGTTTGAAATATTTCCAAAATCTCCGAAAATCCCCTCCAGAGGAAATCCCTTCACTTCTACAGGGAGCATTGTGCCTTGGTTTTGATAGTCTAATAAATAAACAAAAGATTTACAGAGGTTCCATCATAAAATGTCGAAATTGCTGTCGTTTCTGGATTCGTAGTTTTTTTTTTTCTATAGATTCACTTTGGTCGAGTTTGGATGAAGCCAGGTCTCCCTACAACGTTCGCTACAGGTCATATGTTTGGCGACAAGAAGTTTGTGTTTGCTCTGCCAGGTTTGCATTTCCTGACTTACTGTCAAGTTGCGTTTTTGCGTTTCACCTATAATTGTTGGCGTGTTCAGGCAATCCGGTTTCCAGTTGGGTAACTGCGCAGTTGTTCGCGGTTCCCCTCTTGAGGAAGGCGGCTGGTCATACAAGGCTTTTTCAGCAAGAGATCAAGGTTCAGGTAAGAATTGACAATGTTTAAGTTAAAATTGATTGATGCTTGTGTATTTAGCTTGCTGAGGATATAAATTTGGATTCTCGACCGGAGTATAGAAGAGCTTGGTTGCAGCACGGAGGCGCCATTCCTACTGCGATTACGACAGGAAATCAGATATCTTCGAGGTATCTTTTTTAGCTGTGCATTTCCTCTATTTCTATTATGTTTCAATGTTTGACTTGCTGTAAACATTTCATGCAGGTTCTTCTGTACTAAAACCAAGTTTCAGGCTCATGAGTTTGTCTGGAGCCAATGTCCTGCTGAAAGTCCCCGGAAAATCAGCCGAGTGTACCAGACTTCCAGCTGGCGAGATAGTGGATGCGCTTTGGCTTGGTGCTATGTGAAGCAGCTTAGTTTTGTTTTCATATCAATGTGATTTTTTTATCCTTGGCATTTTTTTGTTTTTTTTTTTTTACTCTCATCATTTCCCTTTTGACCATGTTATTGCGATGATTATACACATGACCCTGAATAGTGATGAGTTTACCAGTATTGTAATTGTATTTTTTGGTCTCATTCTTTTCCTTTGGACAGTATAATTACGACCCGGGAGTCTATTAGAGGAAGAGAAAACTTGTGTTTGGAAGTTAACGAAAAGAATTTTTCTGACTTGGCAGTGGTCAACTGCGTCTAATCGACTAGTTGAATGTGTAACGTTGTTACTGGTTTCTGAAGCATTGATATTAGTAAGCATAAGAGTTTTAGTAGGCATAAGCATGCTATCGTATTTGCATCATGTTTGTTTTTGATGAAACGAATTTTAAGGAACTCGTTTTATATTTTAGTCTTCGGAATTGTATGATTCATTTAAGTTGTTACCAGTTGCTAACATTTCTATTTCGTTTGATTTTGTTGATTTCCCCTAGCATAGTTGCTTCATAATAGCATAGGGCATTATTTTGACTTCCGGTGCACTTTTATTCACTTTGCCAGCTTTCATAACCCAGTGATGTACACCCGATTCAACAAATTTCGTTGTGCCTTTGATGTCTTGGTTAAAGTTGAAATATTTTTGGAGTTTACTGTTGACTGAATGGTTGTTGTTCATTTCATACCTATATATTACTTGTTGTTGGATTTTTTGTATCATTGGTTTACAACGGTTTTGCTTCGGGATGGCAACGGAAGCGTTGAACAAAGACATCGAACGTGTACAAGAGAAGCTTCGTGAGTTGGAAGGTTCGATAGCGAATCTTAGACCAAGTCGAAGGGAGTACGATAGGTATGTGGAGCTCAGTAGTTTTCTGGGAATTCTCGCTTTTTCTTTTCATATCTTTTTTTTTTCTTTCTTTTTTTTTTTGAAGTTGATGCTTGTGTTTAGCTCATTAGTTTCTGGAAATTTACATTTTTGGTGGCTTTATTTTTTTACTTTACTTCATTCCAAGTTTTTTTTTTTTGAATTAATAGTGTTATAGCGGTGGCCTTGGTCTCAAGCGTCGTATTTCCCATGAAGGATATGGAAACGATCGATATTCGAATGGCAGGTCAGAGTGTAGTGGTTTTGTCTACATAGTTTGTTTTGATTTTTTGCTTTTTTTTGTTTCCCTTCCTTTTGATCTGTATTGAATACATTTGTTTTAAGCGGGCGTATGACTGTGGTCAGCGATGCTTCACAGCTGGGATTCAATAGAAGAAGAATTGAGTGGGTTTTTCTTAACTCTACTGTTATTCCTGGGCTGTGGTCGTGAAGAATAGGTCATGACAGATGCCAACTGCATACCTCACCTCCATGCAAGAATTGTTACGCCCATTTTCCTATCCTGCTCGAAGGCTAAATTCATTTTCAGCACTAAGGGATTGGATTTCCAGGATTCACCTCAAATTCAAAAAAAAACCTAATAATAGCCTACACTAGTCATATCACATTTCAGTCAAAATTAAGTTTCATCTGCTTTCATCTTACTTCCTATTTCATCAGGTTATAACCATTTAACTGCGCCTGTATACCTCGACTAGCAAGGTAATAGGTTATTGAGTCTTGTTGAAAATTCATTTCAATAGTACCTTCACAGATTGAATGAAATCAAATATAGAAAGATACTTTTGTGGTAGAATCCCTATAGTTAGAATTACCTACAAAATTATTAGTCTACTAATTGAGAGACCAGTACCATGGAAAAGATCCATGGAAACGATATATTATAGATCTTCTGAAGAACTAAATCGTTGTGTGATGTGATAGCTTGTTTGCACATTTCACCTTTTATTCATGGTGTTTTGGCGTCAGTGGGGTCAGCTTTTGAATGCATGGAATGCTATAGGATGGTGCGCAGCGACGAACGCCCTGGAGGCAAACGACAGCGTATGGATTACGACGACATGGATGATGAAGATGACCGCGACATTCGTCCGAAAAGGTTGGGATTCTGTTCTTTGTAATTTTTACTTGTATCTGATATTGTTATTGGTCTAGGACACTTGCGTCGACGGTGGTGATGCCGTCAATCGAGACGAAAAGCCGCGAGGAGAGGATCGAGGAAATGAATAAAACTGAGAAGAAAGAAGTCACTACCAGGTGAATACTTGTTTTTAGTAACTTTTTTTTACGAATATGACCTACCTTTGGGATGGTTTATTCATTGCCGTTGTATTCGGAACAATTTTATGCTATTTATGCTATTTTATTCTACTGTAATATCTATCATGTTGAGTTGTCTAAGTTAACAAATAATATTTCCGAAATTTTCCCCCTTTTAAGTGGTATAAATGGTGTAGTTATGTAGTTAACTTCCTACTGAATGGTTTTGTAGTCAAGTGCGGTTCACATGCATCACAACTATTTATTCTTAGAAACCGTCGTATGTTCTCGAACCTCCTCATGGGCACGCTCACTCGTTTCCAAAAAGACGAGAAAAAGATCCAGAACGTTGAGAAAATCCAGGCAAGTGAATGTTTTTGTTTTCGCTTTCTCATTATGCTAGATAACAGTTGAAAGTAAATTTAAGGCTGAAAAACAAAAGGAAGTTGAGAAACGCCTGGAGGACAAGAAACGCGAGGACCGTGAAAAGGTATGGGGGCTTCATAGCGTGTATTTTTGATTTTTTTTTCTCATTTTTTCAAAATGTCCTTTCTTTTTTGGCCATTGTCTTCCATTTCACTCCTCCCTTATTTAGATCATGGCTGAGCGGCAAAAGTTGTTCGACGAACGTCGAGAACAAGAGAAGGAGTTGCGTGCTCTGCAGCGTAAGAAGGCGCTAATTCAATATGTGGGTGGACTAATATTTTTAAGCGTATTTCACTTGTACTTTTTGTATTTATTATTTTTTGTTCAATTTGCAAGGTTTTTTAAATTTTAGGCAGAGGCAAAGAAAGAACACTACAAGCTTTTGCGTAACTTTATTCAAACGCAGACAAAGCCAACGCTTTTCTTTGCGCCAGCGAAACATTCGATGCGCTCGCTCGAACTGCTCAAGGCCTCCGAAAAGGCCATCGATGGTGAGGTTCTTCTCTGTTTCTTTCGTTTATTTGTTTTTTTTTTCTTCGTGGTCTTCACTTTTGCTCTAGACAAACTTATATAAGCGGCTGTGGCGCAAAACTTAAATATATGACCTATTATATTTAATTGCGGATGCATTAATTAGGCCCAAAAGTAGCGAAGGTTCAAGCTGGCACTTGGAAAGTGGTAGTTCACTGGATAGGTCAAAAATCTGTGATGTCATCAGCATAGTAAGACTTTCGGCAGAGTTCAAAGCTGGCGGTGGGGCATGCCTTCTGCCTCGCTTGAATGTTCTTCAGACGCTTGCTTCTCAAATCTGGCCTAAAACGGAAGAATGAGCATTCATCACGGGTTGTTTGGTTGCTTGATGATGCTTACACGGATACTCTGAGTATCAGCCCAATAATCAACCAACTAATGGTGCATATACATGCATCGTTTCAAGTTGAATCTCAAAAACCTTCAAAGATCTTTCAAAGATATTTTCGGTAGCGATATTGGAATGAAGATGAATTTTAATACGACGTTTGAGCGTCTTATTTTTATCACATGCTAGTTCATGACTGCTATAATAGTTTGACCTACAATTCATGAATTTGTGGCAATTTTAGGTCTTATGGAGCTTCGGCAGAAGGAGCTAGAGCGTGAGCTGGAGAATTCAGTTGATGATGATCACCAAGAGCATAATACGTCTGGAGCTAATGAAGCAGAAGCTGGCAATTCCAAAGAAGCCAACACTCCCAGAAGACGTCGTGATCGCAGCTATTCACACAGTGGTGACGAGGACGACCATGAAAAGAGTCCAGAACCAGCTGACGGCAAGGAAAAGAGCGCTGAGCCTGAGGGGGTTCACGAGAACAACGACGAGGACGACGCGATGGGCGAGGAGGAAAGAATTCAGCCAGAAGAGGAGCCGATGGACAAGGACGACTAGAAAATGTAGGGTGAGTTCTAGTATTCAGTCGTTTCGACAGGTTATCTTTATCGTCGTACTGGGTACCGGCTGGGAACAGCTGCGGTACTACCGCGTGATCTCAGCCGAACTTTTCATGCTTCCAAAATCTTGATCATATTCACTATCGTTTGCGCGCCACTGCTTTTATTCCTTTAACTGGTTCAAATTCATCCAACATATTGGTACAATGTGTATTTCGTCATGTATGAAGTTGTGTAGTGAGCATTTCGCGCGATTAGGTGTATAAACTCAATTTTCTGGAATTTTTTCGCTGCGAAATGAAATGGTTACTCCTGTATCATAGCCTAAATGTTTGCTATTCTATTTTTTATGCCACCGTTATGTTGACTGTTGTTCGTTGGTCCGTTGTGGATTGTTCGTTGATACATAGAGGGCCGTTACAATAAATTATTAACATTTACCAAAACAAAATTATGTACAATAGGTATAAATTCGATCAACGGAATAACCTTCAATGTTCGAAGCGAACTGAGTTGGTAACAGTAACCAAGTAAATAAAATATGGTAGAGATGAATCTTTGGGGAATGTGTGA
Organism: Ancylostoma ceylanicum; assembly: GCA_000688135.1. Lineage (NCBI taxonomy): Eukaryota > Metazoa > Nematoda > Chromadorea > Rhabditida > Ancylostomatidae > Ancylostoma > Ancylostoma ceylanicum. Next base: position 118,019 of record JARK01001729.1, on the reverse strand, counting down.
TCGTTGCGATCGCGGTCGTTTCAGCATACCCCAGCGATTCATCCGACTACGTACACATGTGTACAGAAGGCGAATTTGGAGAGATCAGGTGCATTCTCTGCGACGTCGATATTAAGAAGGTTGTTGTTCATGTTCACCAAGGGCAGGGAAGGTAGTGCCAGGGAGTATGTAACTAGTACGTTATCGTGATTTGGATGGTTAGCATGGGTAAAGGACCGGGAGGTCGATGTACCCAAGTTGGTGCTGTAAATACAGTGGCTGCGATAGGATCGGCAGGGTCTGAGGGTCCCTTTCTTGAACTTTTGAGGATACCAAAAACTAAAGCGACGTAGTAATACCCTGAGATATGAATAGAAAGTGGTTAGCCGCTTTGAGATCTGGAAACTTTGACTAGTTTTTGGTTACGTTTACCGGGACAATGTATTGAAAAGCATGGGATAAGTTTTGGCGTGTCTGGACCAATTCATACCCAGGAAATGTGTTCATCATACATACGTGACTGTGTCGGACGCACGCGACTAGTTTGAATTGGCTCCTGGGTATTTCTAACAAAATTATATTGCAAGGTGCAATATTGGCCTGGAGACGCGGTTTCCGCCTATGGGTTAAATTTTTGGAAACGTAGATTTACCCCATCGGTCTGGTCATCTGTGAATGTGTTTGTAGTGCGCTAAAACCCGCTATTCATATTGGTGCCGGACTAGGGCCTTGATGCATCGCAGAGATTACCCAGGGTAGAGGTGTTGAGGCTCATTTTCGCCATAGCGAAATTTAGGGCGTTATCGCGTTTAACCTAGGTGTTCTCGGTGATTTATGCGACTCTAGGATTTTTCGGTGAAATTCAGTATGGACTCTAGCCTTCTGGAGGGGCAGTTGTTGATCTAGGGAGGTACGGAAATGCAGTATGCGATCTTCCATAGGGGCATTATCTGGTAAATGGCGTGTGAGGTCCTGGTCAGACTATCGTATCGCTAAGCCTTCTCGTAATAGAGCGGTGAGCTAGACCTTCAAGTATGATCTTCTTCTGGATTGGTTACCCTGCCCAATTTGGGTGAAAAGTGGATGAGTCCACGAAGTGACGATGGCGTTTTCCTAGACCCGTGTTAATACTTTGGCATCGTCGAGTGTCAGATCATCGTATGAGGCGGAGATGCGTGATTGTTGATGTTGGGCGTGACGAGTGGTGTATGTTCGCCATGCCTTCGTGGGCCATTTGCACGGTGCGGTTGTTGTTTGACTTGGTCCACAGACAGTACGCCCCGTCGCTTCTTTGGCATCTTTGATCTGGCTTGCGTGTGGGAGTAGAACATAGCGAAGTTGGACACGATAACCTGGAATGAGCGGGGTTTAGAGGTGAAGATTATGGAACAAAAATAGGGGGTGAGGAGTGTTGCACTTGAACAAAACGGTCCAACCGAGCTCTGCGATTGGTCAGTTCATCCGATTGGCCAATCGCAGAACTCAGCTGCACCACCCTTTCCACTTACGACGCCCCACCCCCAGAATTAGCGAAAACTCACAGGAACAGGCAATGCAATGGTCAGTACACCAGCCAACGCACAAATCGAACCGATTAACCTTCCCAGATATGTGTGAGGTGTGATATCACCGTAGCCAATAGTAGTCATGGTTACTATCTGGAAAAGTGGGCGTGTAGGTGGACAATCAACAGTTTTGTGGCATGAAGCAGTTGGTGATATATTCTCAGTGAGAATATCTGCTGCTTCATTGCAACTGTCAGGTCTGCGCGGAAGTGATTTGTTGGTGTCGTCTCTCGGGGAGGCGGTGCTAACCAATCACAACACTGCGCCCATTTGTGCGGTGCGGGTGCTGTGCAGCGTGAACAAAAAGGGGCGGTACCGTTATCGTACGATTGGTGCATTCACACACCTCTTATCTCGCTGTAGCCTGACCGTCCTCCATTGGAGCGCAATAAGCCATGTTGACATATTTTGAATGTGAACAGAGGATAGGTACCATCTTATCCAAAATGACGGAGCCGCCGACGCGGTTGAGGATCCAGAAGCGGCGCGGTTCTGACGTGGGCGACATGGCAACATAGAGCATACGTCACAGCCGCGCCGCCTCTGGATCCGCGACCGTGTCGGCTGTCCCGTTATTTCGGATAGATGACACACACTGAAGGAGGGAGGATGTGCTTGAATGCGCCAATTGTGCAGTAGTAGCACCGCCCCTTTTTCCCCTCACTGAACATTGCCACCGTGCAGTGCTCATGCCTATCGCAGATATTCTCCCTGTTAACTCTATTGTTGGTTGGTCAAGCAGTAACGATCACTTACTGCCCACCACAATCCGATCGGTATACTCTGGAATTCGTTGTTTGGATTCGGTTCGACCCGTTCAGCATAATAAACCAGAGAAGCGAATACAACAACACCCAAAACCAGGAAAAACACGAGAAGCATTAGCTCTTTTGCAGATGCTCTGAAAATAAAGTAATATAGTGGAAATCCTCCAGTGGAAAGAGTTTTTCCACCTATCCTAAATGTTATTTTCAACGACGAGATCATTAGCTAGCACTGTACTTTCTTCGAAAGAAAACAGGCGAGTTAATGAGTTCGTGCAGTTCAAGCGGAAATAGGCGGGGCGATGCCCTTTGAATTTTACTTCCGTTATGGATATAGCTATATGCCATGGGTACACATTACGGTAACCGTAACACCCATCCATCAATTTCCATCAAAACACTAGCAATTATATCAAGAAAATAAGGTGAAATTCACAAATAAGAAGAGGAAAATGAAAAAAAGAAATGATGACGTCACCTGAATGTATGCATGAGAATCTTCAACCCGCTGTTATGATGTGTGAGCTTAAATAATCGCATAATCCTAATGATCGAGAAGAATTCCAAATCCGCTGAGGCACCAAAAGTGTTAAATAATACGTCCATATAAAATGTAACCGTAGCAACAATGTCGATCAAGTTTACTGGAGCCTAAAATAAGGGAACATCATATGAAGAGTTGAGGGGAGTCTTTTTTGTAGTTCCGGCGAAACGGGGAGAAAGGGGGCGGGGGGGGGGGGGGGGGAAAAAAGGGGGGG
>JARK01001729.1:103175-114846 GCA_000688135.1 Ancylostoma ceylanicum | reverse complement strand
GGGGGGGGGGGGGGGGGGGGTGCAAAAATGCGGGTGGAGTATGATGAAAACGACGTGGCTTTATGACTGTTCACCACATAAGAGTTCATATCGTTAGGGTTGAACCATGGCAGTGGATTGGGGCGGCACCAGGAATGTGGCAGCCAATAGCAGGGAAGTAGCACCGCCCACCATTCCCCATGATTCCTGATTTTTGGGCAGCTGACAAATTAAATTCTAAAAAAGGACTGACCTTTAAGTACTCCATACGTGACGGACAACATGTAAACCGTACTAATATTTCAATAGTGAACCATATATTACATAATGTTTCTACCATCTGAAAATAATGAAAATTAACAGAAGAGAAAAAAAAAGAAAACCGGAAGAAAACTAGGCACGGAAGTTTGCTACAGGAATTAAGTTACTACAAGTGCTCCGACTCGCCTCCGGCGAGTCTCGCACTTGCCCGCTTCGCGGGACTTCGGTACTGACGTACCAATAATTTTCAACAGAGCGGATGAAACCGACAGGCTCACCGAAGGCGAGTGATGGGGATAGGGGGCCAGAAATCGATAAAAACGACTGTGGAAAAAGCGGCAAAAGACGCTGACCTTGCAGTGCGTGGCACAATTCTGAGTCGAACGGTATAGGTTTCATGTGTGTTTGTCGGTTGGATCATGAGATATAAGCGATAACCAACAAACACAAACAGATGAGTTTTACTCTATAGTGATTTAGTTTTTATTGATCCCATAACACCTCTTTCTTATTTAGTACTTCATAACACTTTACTGCGCTCATTCCGCTTTTTTTTTCGTACACATTCCACTATTTCCTCCTGTAGTTCAGCAAAAAAAAAAGATTCCTTGAAGGGATCGTACCACCTTCTTTCACCTTTTGATATTTTCATGTGGGAAGATTCTCTGGAAGCTGTTGATCACAATGATATATGTGAGTGCATGCAAAATGGCCGAGAAACACCAGTTCGAGCCAAATGTTTGTGGAGTTTGTGGGCGGAGCCAATGCAGAAGGGGAGGTTTCTGAATAACGCACTTTCACCTTCTCAGGTATTTCATGCTCCCCGTGAGAGTTCTTCAAAATCCAATTCTCAACAGGGTAGAAAATGTGCTCAATGTGTGACTAATGAGGGATTACGCCATGGAGAATCCCCGTAACTACACCTTGGCCCCGCCCACAAGCTCCCCTGACGTTGGGGCTGCAGAAGAGCTTTCTCGTCACTTTTGCACCAATTACGCATATCATTGTGATCAGGAGCTCCTGGAGATTCTTCTCATGTGAACCATTCTCAGGGGACAGTGCCTCTTGGGAGACGAAAGCGGCGTTGTTAACCCTTCTCCCAACTATCACACTTCCGAACATGCAAAAGAATACATGAAAACCGTACGTTTGAAGACATCATTCATATTTTCCTATTTTTATTTTTCCATGCAACTTCTGCTAAAATGCCTGGATTTAATTTGTCCAGTTCTCAAAATTTTAATTTCACTTTTTTTTGCTGAATTTTCTTTTCTGGAATAAGTTTTTTTTTTCTTTTATGGTGCACTTTAAGTGACATGAGAGGGTAAATGTTGATAGAAAACTCACCATAAACCCGGGATGAGCTTTGGAATTTGTTTTGTCCACAGTAAGAGAAGCTGGCCGATATCTGTAGTGATTGGCCGCTCTGGCTTCTCGGGATAAATTACCAACACCAGAGATTTCAGATATTCGAAGACCAGGATGCGTCTTCAGGCAGAATACCAGTATAGCAGTAATGAGAAAAAATACGGATATTATAGCAATTATCTGAAATGTCGTTAATGTTTACCTTCTTTAAGCTTTTTTAAGATAATATTTATTTATTTATTCATTTATTTATTTATTTATTTATTTATTTATTTAGCATTTGCGACTGGGTGTGTTATTGCTGAAGTTGCTATTGTAGTTCAGGAAAATTTCTGAACGTTTAGTGCAAAATGAAGGGGTTGCAGCGAGAGCACGCCCAGTTTCTCCAGTACATGATATCAGTTTGATATTTTATGTTGCATCTTGTTCCCAAAAGAAGTCACAAACGCGCTTCTGTTCAAATTATTTTCGCTTTTTGGGTAACTGAACATGTTCAAAACCGTGTCTATATGTATCCTGGAGCGAAATGCATCATTGGGATCACCCAGGGTAAACGTGTTAACAGCCCACAAATTCACTCATTGTAGACCCAGACGTTTCCACCTTTACCCTGGGTATTTCAAATGATGTATGCAGGCCTTGACAATTACCCAGTCCCTGGTAACGGCAAACTTACCTTAGCCGCTCTGGATGAACTGGGTTCGTCGAATAACCGCCAAATTTTTGGCTTCAGCTTTTGCCAACTGCTCAAACTATCATTATGGTAGTCATCCTCCCAACCAAATCGTTGGTAGAGTCCCTGAAAATCTTTGGATAAGTCTCTGGGTAAATTTCGTCCTGTTAGGGTTGGATCAGCGAAGACAGAACATACCGGTCCATCGGCGTTGTCGACTTCGATGTCGAGTTCATCTAGGGTCTTCAGCACTTCTTGAGTGTCTCGTGTACCTGACAGCGTCATCCAGCAGCATGGTTCGCACTCATTTGAGTCCAGTCCCCAGTACTGTAAATAAAAAATGCGATAGCTTGGTAGTTAGGCGGTGAATCCACACATATTTATCTTAACGAGCACATCATGACTCCTAGGATTGAGGAAAACAGGAAAGATTACTGGAAATATTCGTGGTAACAACTTGTTTTCTTGTTTTTCTGTCGGATGCTTCGTTTTCGGATTATGTTCCGGATTACGGACTATACTAGGACTCGGACTATGAATTATGGAATATGGTATTATAGATCTTTGGAAATAGATATAATATAGATCTATGGATTATAGTGAGTACGGAAACCGTGTTTGGCCTTGTCGCACAAAAGAACTATAAAAAAACGCAGGAAAGACAAAGTGTTTTTAGATTTCAGTTAGCGCAGGTCCTAGTTTCCTTAGCAGTTCAGAAACTGTTCATCTAGCCCCTAAACTAGCGTAGTTATGAACTTTCAAAGCTTCGTCACTGAGTTGCGACCATTACTTTTGGGACAAGGACAACCTGGTAGGTTGATGGATTTATTTATTGCGTCATATTTACAACGCCATGAATACACAGTTCAGACATATCACAAGTTTAGACTGAGCAGTTACCATTGAGATAAGAAAGTATGGTAATCAAATTGATCTATGCTGTGGTGTCTGATGTCTAAGATGTCCAATGAAAGGCTAAAATGGCCGTAGAACATAAAACATAAAAAGATAAAAGAAGGCCCCAAACATCCTGGTTTTGTCATCCCTGTCGCCTGAACATTGGCCCAACGGATGTCCAGAATCCCCCAATCGCATCATGTCCGATGTTTTTCAAACAAGCTGTCGATCAATCGCAGCCGATGTGTGTTGAACGACGCCGTCTCGAATTTCATTTGTGTAACCGCCACAGATTTCGCGTCGTCGTCGTCGGCGAATTCGACGCTTATATTTGTCTTTATAAGCTGCAAGGAGATAAATGCCATTGTCTTGGTGAAGGACCGTAGTAGTGGGCGGGGCTGTTGGTTGACGTCAAAAATTGTTATAGAGTTTGAGTTCCTTCGCGCTATGAGGGGAAATGGGGCGTTACCAAGCGTTTAGAACTGTGCCATTCAATTAGCATTCCTTTGATATTCCAGTTTTTCCGAATTTCAACATTCAAAATTGAAATATAGCATGATTGCCAATATAATATGCCTTAAAGGCAAGGTCCGGGCAAAATTTCATCTCCTAGATTTTTATTGAATTCGTCGCCCACGGCGACGCCTTGGACAGAAACAATCGAAAAAACCCTGAAAAAGTCTCACAACGGACGGTTTCCATCGACCAATTCTGGTATGGCGTTTGCAGGTTTGCAGCGGCCGTGCTTCCAAAGGACGTTGTACGGCGCGCCTACATGTTGTCTATTGTGGCGTCGTAGGAAAAAATTCATTTTCGAGGGACTGTATGATCCGTTTGTTGAGAGTGGTCTCAGAAAGAGTTCTCTAAGTGTCTATATCCATGCACTTCCTCCATCTTTGTCCATTGTGTACGAGGGCACCTTTTGTGAACTGGAGCATGTTTTCCTACGGCTACCGTAATCCTCGAACATTTGGTCCCATATCTTGTGATAGAGCTCACGTAGAGCTCTCAAACTTGAAATTCGTGCCACAGATGTGATTTGGACTCTATGGAACAAAAAACCTGAATGGGCAAGATTTTGACCGGACCTTGCCTTTAAACGGTGGGTCAATTAGCAGAGGGTTACAAAAATTGGCCAATCGTGAACCAGCGGCAACGCATCATTTCCCCACATGAAGCAACACACATCAAAAGTACTGGCTGAAATGCATCGTTGAGGTTACCCAGGGTAAGTGGGGCAACCCCGGGCCTGGGCCTGGACGCATCATTAAGATTATTCAAAGTACACGTGTTGAAACCCGGGTTAACAATGTGCAAATTTGTGTGGTGGTAACACATTTAGCTTGGGTAACCCCAACGATGTGGCCTCTGGACGCATCATTGTGATTACCTGTGGTAAACATGTTGACGCCCATGTCAATGATGGCTAAATTCGTTGGTTTTAACACGCTTACCCTGGGTAACCTCAGTGGTACACCCTACCTCGGTGTCAAACGTGGGTCATTTTGGAGATGTTAACACGTTTACCCCGGGTAATCTCAATGATGCATGGCTTAATGAGCTTGAAAGCGTCCTCATCAAAATGTACAGATTAGTTTTTCAGTAAGTATGCTAAGCGTGCTCTAATTCGAGTGGTCAGTTCTACCCTCAGTAAGGACTATCCTTAATGGTGTCAGATACGGTAGCAGCAGTTCTACTCTCAGTAAGAACTATCCTTAATGGTGTCAGAGACGGTAGCGAATACGGTAAGACAGGCCGTTGAGAACAGCTTACAGTGAACTCCAAACGGCTGAAGACAAGGGACGGGACCGTGGCGCGGCGTTCTTGAGCGGAGACACAGTGGCTGTGCCTGCTGGCTCTGGTTCTCTGCTGCTGGCAGGGGCAGACAACCAGAGCCAGCATGCAGAGTCCCTTTGTCTCTGCCCAAGAACGCCGCGCCGCGGTCCCGCGCTTTGTCTGCGGCCGTTTGGTCACAGTCAGTCCTAGTAAATCTTCGAACAACCAAAATTAAACATTATATTATTCTCATTCCTATACAAAGCGCGGTTTTCAAGTCATCAATTTTTCATTCTATTATGTCACCCAATTTTAATTTTTAATAACTATTCAATATCAAAGTAATACACATGTCACGGTGCAAAAAAATTCACCTGTAGCGGCAAAAAAAGTGTGATTCCTGTGATAAATTAAGTATAAGTGGAAAGTGGGAAAATTTGAGGCGTTATCCCACCCGGAGGAAGTACTGTGTGCAAATTGTGCAAATACAGACAAAACAAACTGTACTTGCAAGCAAAAAGGGTTAAGAGTTGCTAGTGGCTGTCACCTGAGTCACGGTTATTTCTGGAATGAAGTGAAACCAGTAAGGATCCAGGGAAACCACGCCCCTTTACCAACACGATGGCAAAAACAGTAAAATTGCGCAAAAATACAAAAAAAGCCGAGAGGAAAGCCCCCACTCTCACCTTTAACTCTTCCTCAAATAATGGACCACAAACGTCTAGAGGGTAGTGTAGTTTCCCAGTACGGTAATAATTCAAAATCTGTGAGAATACGCCAGGATGTCGATCGAAGAAGTACTCATTCAGCACGGGATCGTAGTTCGCCAAATTGGTGGTTAATCGAGAAAGTCTGCAAATGCGGACGATTTGTGGGAAACGACGACAACTCAAAAAATGAATGGGGACATACCTTGTGGCGGGGATTTTCTTCAACGTATGCTTATATGTCTCATGCCTAACACCGCCAACATTCAGTATTATCCTATATTCGGAGTCCATAATGGCGTTCCTGAAAGGGTGACGTACAAAATAGTGGCAATATTACGGTAGTTTGAATACGGTAGCTTGACAAATTCGCAGGATATAAAGCACTTCGTGTTGGGGGAAATGCATCAAGTGCAAAAATACAAAATAATTCAAGGAGAAAAAATTGTATCTTCACGGGAGCTCAGGAGCACGTAGATTTTTGTATTATCAAGTGCTGCGGTTTAATTACCCAATCTTGAGGTGGTCAATTACCCAAGTTCTCGCCGATGTCAATTTAACCTTTATCAGATATATTAGTTGCAGTTTACTCATAATATTTAAATTTCAATGATGAAGGGTTGAAAAACTCGAAACAAACAAAGAAAAAATAAGGAGTCGGAAAAGTAGTGAAAGTAATGAACTAAGAAAAAAATAGAAAATTGGTGAAGCAAGGATAATGGAGTGAGTTTGACGCCCAAACTGACAAAGTGCTCTAGCTTTCTATTCGGGACCCACAAAGAGTAGCTCGATCTGGGTGATTCTTTAGCTCTCTTTTACTCGGTTGGGGTCAGCCAAGTCGAGTTTCGAATGATTCGAACATTCGAAGCAACAATAATTGGCAAGAAACTTGTAAAAACTGTCATATTCACAAGAAATGGCGAAAAGAACAGTTATTCCATCAATTTTCAACAACACTTTGCCAGAACGTTATAATGCACTCAGGTCTGGTGGGCGTGGCTTCACTGCAATATTCATTTTTTCAGCATTTAACTACTAGAGGAACCTCTGTGAGCACAAAAGATTGATGATTTGCATGAGAAATTTCTGTAGGAGCGAAGTATTTGGTTATTCGTGATAGTTCACACTTCTGAAACTAAAACTGAGGGAGTTGAATAATCGAATATACGAAAAATGCGATCGATGTCGCGGTCTGATCAATAACAACCTCTGGAAGACTATCCTTGCAATATCCATGAAATAAAAACATCAGACTGTTTTCTGAGGAGCTCAAACATGAAAATGAAAACAATTTCCAGGAAGGAAAAGAAAAACCAGGAATACAGAGAAAACGAGAGACTTCCTCGAAAAAAGGAACCCAGAAATTTATGTCCAAAATGACTGTTGTGGACGGAATATTCAGAGACACACTGGACTTCCACCCAACGCACATTGATGGCTCCGCCCCTCAGATTATCCTTCTTGGGTGGTAAAAGTTGCAGTAGAAAAGTGTTGTAAAGAGGTGCTGACAACATGGACTCAGGTAAAAACTGGACGGGTTGCTAAGAGGCATTGCACGCCGCCTACTTCACTCAGTTTCCGTGTTAGAACTGCGATAGATAATGGCAAGGCACGAAAGTCTCACAAAATGTTACAAAGTGGTACAAAATATTGTCAAAGTAATGGGTAAGTATATGGTAAGTAGCAGTGCTGGACGCATGAGTGGATAGCCAAGGGGGAGGCGTGGGAAAAAGTGGCATCTTCGCCACTTCAGGGAGCAGGAAATATCAATTTTGATTTTGAATAATTATTAGCAAATATCTGAAAACAACAGTAAAAAGAAACAACAAAAATAAATTCATGAAAGTTATCTCTATACAGAAAACCAGTACGAATCGAACGATCAGAATATGTAGCTTCGAAAAGAAGTTACTGTACAGCAACTAGTGAATGGTCTTGGCATTTTCAACTTCCACGAATTTGGTTACTGCCATCAAATTTCTACTGTAAGAAGAAGCTTGGTTAACGAAAATTACAGAAATCAGGGATAAATTGTACAATTATTCCACCCTCACAAAAATTTTTTTTTGTATTCCAAGCTGAAGATGTACTTGGGTTTCTCAAATTCTGAAGGATTTGGGTACTGTAGCCTAATTCTTACTATAAAAAGCGCCTGGACTTACCTATCTGGCATTCCAAGCGATAAATTCCAAACTGAGAAGAGTGCGTAATTAGTGGGGACAATAACCTACTCTTTTGTCGGATACATTTTGTCGGCTCCTTGGCAACGGCATGCGGGCAACATCTGCCATATTTTTGAAATCTTGTTAAACCTTATCATGTTTGTATCCGTTGGCTTACCTACACACAAAATTTAATTCATCTGGGTAAAGTGCAAGAGTGCACTTTTCAATCGAAATGATGCTCTTAACAATTTGTTAGAGGTGAGAAGTGCTAGATGCAACTGCTAGAATCCAGAAAATTAATGAGCATGGGGTGAAAGATTGAAAATCTGCAGACGTCACAGCAAATATGAGGATGAGATATATGTATTATTCAACGGAAACAGTAGAAATACTATGCCAAGGCAGAGGGACGGAGATGCCGCTGTGGGCGTGGTCAAAAAGCTTCATTGTTTGTCTTCCGGCGAATTTTGTAGAGAAGATTAATGATGCAACCAAACATCTGAAAAATTAATCAAAATATTAAATTGTTTATTGTTTCTATGAATGATAATGTCGTAACAGTCGTTCACTAGAAATAGTTGTAGTTGTTCACTGAAGATGGCAGGTTTCAACAATCAGAGCAGGTTCTACACTATTCTGGAAAAAGGTGGACATGATTTCTTGACATGGATACGTCATGGAGATCACCCATGATAAAAGTGTGAATTGCTCAAAATTGCGCTCAAATTTTCCCCTTACCTGGCAACATTTTTAACCGTATGTGACGTTGACTGTACTCATCTGCTACTACCTACGGATGGCCATACTAATCGGACTACATACATCATGGTCCAATAGAGTTCTTTTGGTTCAACTGTTTTAACATCACTACACTAAGTCTTTTATTGTTCTACTTGGTTTAATAACCCAAGTTTGAGAAGTCTGTTGACTGGCCGCAGCAACTCCAAGGAGAAGAGCCACCCAAAAGGAAGCTGTAATCCGGCGGCAAAACAGGTTGGTTGTCTTTTTGGTCATTTTATAGCTTTAAAGGCAGCACCCACGGAAACTTTGGCCTCTCAAGTTTTCACTTTCTCAGAAACTTTAGTACATCCCAAACAGTTCACCCACAACAAAAGCTGCGGAAATGGCCTGCGTTCAGCTGAATAACCAGTACTTCTACGTGACAGCGAACACTTTCGACGAGTTTATCGCCCGCTTAACAGAGGGCGTTCCTTGAAACGACGTCGAATCAGCTGTTTCACTGCATTCCCAGAACCCAAATTCACTAGTTCTTGTTTCACTGCGAGTCATTCTCGTGATTTTTCAAATATTTTTTCGTTGTTTCCATCCACTTCTAACATTTTCCGCGCGCATTCGATGGTGCTCGAACCTGCCTGTTTAATTTTAAGGCTAGTTTTGTCAAAATTCAAATTTTATGCCATTTCTCCTCCATTAGTGCATTCCATGAAGTTTTCTTTTTCTAGTGTTGGTTTTGTTAATCGCCACACATTTTCCGATGTGTATTTCTTCTGGTGAGTTCCGAAAAAGGCTGTATGTAAGACCAAAATCTTGAATGCGCGAGCAACCATCGGTTTGAAGAGACGGCATTATCGATCATTTGATATCGGCCCTCATCCCTCCGCCTGAGCAACTCGAGCACTCCTGTTGTCCATAACCTTTTTATGAGCTCCTAATAAGGACATATTTGGCGTTCGTGGAAAGTTTTAGCTTTATGAAAACGTTAAGCAGCCCCGTTACATTAAGTCAATGCTAAGACCTTCGAGACGAAAATTTCCGTGGGTGCTGCCTTTAAGACCACCATTCACTACTGATGAGTTGTGGTGGTGGTCTTATTCTTTTTCTATTTCTCCGTCTAGTGGAAGGAACAAAACCGAGATTAGGTATCTTAGGTTTTAGTTTTTGTTTATTGCCTCACAATATTAACCAAATGATTATAGGAAATAGAAAAGAAGAGAGGAGAGTGTGGGAGAAAGAGAATGTATTGAACTTGGATTCAGAAGTGTGCCGGAATGTTGGGGACTTGCCGTTTGCCACCGTCGGCCTTGAGACTTCTTAGGTACCGTCCTGTTAGACGATGGGTAGATTCTATTGCGGACCGAACTCGTCACTTGTATAATATATTGTAATATGACTAGAAGTTATAAGAGAATACTCGTCTTGCTACTTGTCAGAGGCTCATACCGAACCGACCACCATTAGCTCGGGCTCCTTTCACCCTCTCTCCACAGTCATAGATGGGCGGAGCTAGAGGATCAAGAACCATCCATTCATGAGGACGGAAGTTATGATATGAGTTCGCGGGAGCAGAAGTCATGACAGATACCCATGGATATGAGGTCACCCATTTTCCAATAATGCATCTGTGTCCTTACTATGAAGTTTTGTACCATATATTCCGTGATGATTCCAGGCATGTCAACCATGGGCAATGTATGCCTACCGTTGATGGACCCCCATTGACGGTAGGCATACATTGCCCATGGTTGACATGCCCGGAATCATAATATAAATCTCTATCAAACCAATGAAACAATACAGCTTTGTTTCGCACAATTTCTTCCTAAAACTTCTAATGATTTATTTCGAGAAAAGTCTTTGAATTTGATATGTTTTCCTCAATAAGTTTTTCCTCCTTCCTCATTTACATGAATGCTACGTATGTAATTCGAAAAAGATTAGGAAAATGTGAATGTGAACTTTAGCTAGACTTTAAACTTCATAGACAACATTATCTACTTCACTTTACATTACGGCTTTCATTGTGTGAATTAGAAATCACCTTCTAAAAACTTGTAGGCCAGTCTTGTTTTCTTGGAAGTCTTCAAAGCCTTTTTTCCAGGAATCCCGGCTCGGAACTTGTCGCAAAAATGATTTTGGCTTCTCATGCAAAGGCTTCTCAAGAAAACCCTAACAGCCTAAGTCCCGGAACTTTTCTGCAAGGAAGAAATATTCAACATGTCGAAAATCCATTAGTGGTAAAAGGTTCTATGGCGAAACAACACGCATACTGACACCAGGGCGAATTAGCTTCATTGCAAAGAAAAGTACCGACGGGACAGGTAGTGTCTATCTCGAAGAAATGAATTAGCGCTTGAGAATAAGAAAGAAAGTGAGAAAAATAATGACTACTAATGCAGAAGAAAAAGAAATGAATAAAAATCAGATGTATGAAGTGCTAGAACAGTATTGAACCAGCAATAGGTCGTATTATTGGCATTGGAGAGCGGTTTCTGTTTGTTTCCACTTATGCTTTTATTAGCTTTGGATTAGCGTAGTTGCAATAGATAGCATCTCTGATCTTTACACCCTGGTGTACTGTCTAGAGGTGACAGTTTCCACACTACTTTGGCAAACCAAGCTTATAATAGTTGTCGATAGCTACCACACATTCAATACAGTCTATTCCATTAAATTAAGGAGAGGGACTGAAGAGCACGCTGCTACGAAGACTGTGAATCACTAAGCAGTGGTGCACGCAGAAGTGGCGAGCCGGGGAGATTGCAGGAAGGGCATGGGAGAAAAAAACTGGCGTCTCTGGCAATTTGGGTACCCGGATGGGAGAATAAAGTGCCAAAAATATCATTTTTTTGACATTGAGAAATTAATAGTAACCATGAAAAAGCCAATAACTGGATTAAACAACCAAAAATAAGCTACTACGATATTTTTAACTACATATTCGATAGGATATTTTTTAAAATCACATGCTCCGGTGCTAAAAAAGCGCGCGGAGACAAGAAGACGCGCTGAGCACCGGTTTTCGAACTGAAATTATTGTGATTCTTTATATATTGATTGATTGATGATGATTTCACGACCCATTTCTGGGAGTCAATGGGGTGGGG
>JARK01001729.1:66636-82613 GCA_000688135.1 Ancylostoma ceylanicum | reverse complement strand
GAGGTGGGCGTGGCAGGCGGCCCGATGGCGCCAATCAGAGTCGCCTGGCCACGCCTTTTTTCCTTCACGATGATACACACCCTGGGGGAAGGAGAAGATCCCAGGTTTCCTTGGCAAATGGGGCGTGGTTAAGTAGGAATTGGAAAGGGGAAGCTTCGAAAATTATTATAACTGTAAATAATTATAAATAGATGTGTTTGACTTATGTGCCAAGTTGCCCTAGCTAGAAAACATAAACCTAGTCAAAAATGAATGAAAAATTACTAAGTGAAATAAACTCTACGAACTGAGTAAAGAAGAGGATCAAAGGAGGCTAAGATGTACTTATGTAGCATATAATAATCTGCAATTTAGAAAAAAAAAATGACAATTTAGACCTTCCCCTACCCTCCCTACTCGCCAGGACCCACTATCAAAAATCAAAAATGTAGAATTTCTGAGCAGAAGTTCACGAAATCAAGTGAGAGCACTGAGAGAACTGGCTGGATTCGTGCACATCATTAGCGCGGAATCTCCATGAGCTGAGGGGATGCAGTGATTAAATTTCAGAATTTTATACTGCTCCTTTGTTACGAGTTTTTGTATTTCCTACTTAATTTTCCGAAGCCTCGTCTAACTAAGTGCAGTTCTGCACTTTATCACATAGTTTTACACAGTAGATAACTACTAAAGCTATGGCTGCAGGAGAAGTAGTAGAAACATGCGAATAGCAAGCTTATCAAGCTTATCTAGAAGGGGCATTGTTCTCTTATTGAGATTCTGGATACGGTAGCCTTTGCAAGTCCGCAAAAATAGAAATTTTCGCCCTTTTTTGTAGTATCTGGGATTATAAGAATGGCTCTGAGTAGAGGTACAGTGAGCGTCGATGAAGGTGCGTCCTTCGCGGACTCGTTAAGCACGCGTCGCGTCGCTACCGCGCCGCTCGCGCTGGAATTACCATTATGATAGCGAATTAGTGTTTGTTTTTTGCTAATTTTTCTTCCTATTTATTTATTTATTTTTATTTATTTATTTTTATTTATTTATTTATTTATTTATTCATTTATTTATTAGTATGCACAAATTGCGCTATACAATGGTAGATCACAAGCACAAGGGAGGAAATGAAAAGCTCTCCAGATACATTCCAGAATATTCCAAGGTGTATCCCGATGCACAGTAAAAGTGGCAGTATTTCACACAAAATTTCTGCTGCGCAAAATCAGTGAGGCATCAGTGCAATATTTTGATGTCAGAAATTCAAAAAAAAACCGGTAACTATCAAGAAAAACCTTATGGTTTGCCTTCGCGGCCATGATTCCGGCGTGAGCGGTGCGGTTGCGTCGCGTGCTTCCCGAGTCCTCGGAGAACGCTCCTCCATCGACACACACTGTACATTAAGCTTCTTGATAAAAATTTGATTAATATACGTAGAACCAACCCGCTCAGGTGAAAGAACAGGTAACAGTTATTGCTAGCTTATTTCCATTAAATCTGAGTCCATGAAAAAGTCATTTCCATTAAAAAAAAAACAATGGAAAATTAGCTCCAAGGAGTAGCTTCCTCCATAGTATCCATGCTATTGACAATTTTCCATAAATATTACTAGAAAAAAACTGCAAAATGAAAATATGTCATAGCATGCACAATAACAAAATTACATGAAAACGCTGTCCAGAACTTCGACAAAGAACATTCCAGCAATGCGAATAGTGCCGTTGCTGAATTCATTACCAAAGCACTCTCGTTTATTCGAGTTTGATATGCACGGTGCACTTTAGAGCGTCGTTTAGCAGATTAGCTACATAAATGGATTAGAGTTCGCGCGGTAAAGTACATGCTATAAGAATGCATACATAGTTACGTAGGTTTAATAAGGCCTATGTTACTTTGCATTTTTGAATGCGAAAATGGATCAGACTAGACAGTTTTTCCTTCGAGCAAATTCCATCTCGTGCAGAAGAGTGCGACGCGGATTTTATATGGATTTTTCCGGGCGATTTTGAAGTCTGCAGATTACATAGCGTAGGAAATTGAAGTCTTGTTGCTCTAGAGCTTTCCAGAATCTTCTTTCAAGCTACTAATTGCATACATTTTCATCTCATTTGATATGCGTTAAAGAGTCAAAAAATCTTGGCGCAAAATGTTTTACAATTCCCACACACATATATTGCCGCAAATTGACCATTAACACAAGAATGGTCATGTAAGTACTTCTTCTGTGCCTAAATATCATCAAATAAATTAGTTCACTTGGCACAACCTCACGTTTAAACACTTGACGTAGCATACTTCAGTGGTTGAGGCCCCCTCGCACGCGTTACACCACGCTGGCACGTGGCGCTCTGGCTGTCTGCGTCTCTACACACTTCACTGATCTAACGGCTCTCATTCTCGTGCGATTCGCCACCTTTCTGTTCTAACCTGTCTAGACAGGTGGTAAGACATGTAAGCACTCCTACTGAACTTGAGTTTCGCATAGGTCAGAAGCAAAAGTGGTCGCTGTCAAGCCGAAAAGTGCGAGGGTGGCGTGGGAAAAAAGAGAGTTTTAAGCAAAAAAGACCCTACTAGCCCGATTTTTAGGCAAATGAATAAATATATAATTCGATAACTTATACAAATTATTAGTGGACACTTCTAAGCACAAGAACTGGTGTAAGACTAAGAAATGTAAAAACAGGGAATGAAAATTGCCTGGCGTCGCTTACTTTGGAGGCCGTCACAGAGCAACTTCATAGAATTTACGAAAAATCGAATTTAGAAACAAACATTTAGAATTTAAAAGATGGAAATTACCAAAAATAAAATGGAACAAAATGGAAAATGGAATTACCAAAACCACCAAAGAATTTTTTGAGTCCTGCGTCAAAGCAGCGGTAAGCAACCCATTTAACGAAAGTATTTTTTTAAATGTCTCGAATAAAGAGAAATATGACCGGCTCTATGAAGAACAGTTCCTGGCCGCTAATAGCGAGCAATACGTGTCATTTATACGGGTTAGGAGGTCTGAATGACAAGTAGCAATGAAAAAATATTGAATAATGAAAAACATAAATTGTCTCAAAGTTTTCCACTTTCAGGGACTGCCCATATTATTAAGATTACCCAGGGTAAACGTGTTACCACACACCAAATTCATCTGTCGCTAAAAATGGGGTCAACACCTTCATCCAGGGTAACCTCAATGATGCATCCGAGCTCAGAAGAGAAAAATATAATAGATGAAATAGGAGATGAGTAGGGACGATCGCAGCACGAAGCAGCACATCAGCTGGCAGGATTTGTTTTGGTTTTTTTTTTTTTGCTCTATGGAATGCAGCTTGATTAGCAATAGCTGACAACACAATAAATGAGTAGAAAATTATTTTGGAAAAATCCGTGAATATTGAAAGAAATAGAAATGCTACTTCATTCACAGGGCATAGGTTTTTGGCCGCTAATAGCGACACCTATTTCCAGCATAATTTTGCACCTAAATCTCAGGAGTGGCGCTATTAGTAGCAGTTCCCGCTATCTCTCTCAATTGAGACCATCTAATGGAAAAACCCCTAGTAGAAGAGCAGGCAGGGACCATTTCTCGCCCCACCTTCGAAGAAAAAAATTCAGTACCTGCGACATATTGCTCCCGAGCGTTGCAACATAGGCGATGTAACTAATGAAATCTGGCCAAAACGCTTCTACACATGTGACCCATCTGGTGTAATTACACCCAACGACATACCCATAGTTCACCGCGCTCTAGCGCTGGACTACAACACCAGAGCGACGTGGAAAAAAACTCGTTGGAACTGGTCCAAATATGAAGTTGGCAGTGAGCTGGGGGAGGGCTTATCCCTCTCACTTGGCGTTGGGCACTCATATTGAACTGAGAAAACGAAATTTCGCCAAGGCGTGCACTACGAGGCGACGCGCGCGTGTGGGGTTGGACGAGTCTCGCCGAGATGAATGGCCAAGTAATGAGGCGTGGTCAGGTGAAGGTGAATGCGTTAGTAATTTGGGTAAATGTTGAGTTTAACTGGATTTCGCTCAGGATAACGTGGAAAAAGCGAGCTACCATGAAATAACCTTCTTTGTAGTTATATCGAGAGAAAGATAAAGCTGTAATTATACTTGTAATGCCGAATAAAAATCGAATAACTAAATTAATTCAATTATCAGTCCAGATCCCGATCCGATTGGCCCGAGTGCTGAGAATGAGAAAGCCTAGAACTGCAAAGACCGCGTTTTTCATTTTCTCATTTTCCGGAAATCCAGAATTTCAACTTATATAACAATAACATTAACGTCAATAAGAAGAAGAAACAGCCATGAACAGCGAGAAAAACTATAGGAGAAAAAAAAAGAATCACAATCTCGCCCGCCTGCTTGCGCGCCCTGGTGCCAAAACGCGCTCGGCGGCAAAAAGGCGCTCTAGGCACTGATTTTTAAACTGGTATCATTGTGATTGTTTATATATTGATTGATTGATTGATTGATTGATTGATTGATTGATTGATTGATTGATTCAAAATCGTATTTCTAGATTCGATTACATCTACTGCATTATTCGGTGCTATGTATAGTTCTATTCTCTGAACAAGCCCGAAACGGATAACTCCTGGGAATTAGAAACCAACTGAAACAAAATCATGGCAAAAATAAGAAAAAATGAGATGAGGAAAAAGGGAAAAAGTAAGAGGTAGGAAAGGAAAAGGGGAAAGGGGCTGCCATTCATTTATAGATCACATAGGTAGGCATGGTTTCACAGCATAGCAAATCCGCAAAATATTAAGGATATTTCCTACAATTTTCCAGCGTATTTCCAAGAAATCTCAGATCCTATTGCCTTTACTACGCTCGTAGAAGAATTTCGAAAGAAAAACGGACAACTCGTCTGGCGCCGTACGCACAAATTCGTTTTCTTTCCAAAGCGTTGATTGGTATGGAACCGCTGTTAGTGCACCAGAATATACCCGTAGCAGGCGCAAACACTTCCAAATCCTGAAATATGTTCTGGCGGGATTGAGAGAACTGTGAAAAGAGCCGTGGAGACGCACGACAACGGATGCAGGTGAAAAATCCGGCGCTGGCTGCAGAAAAGTCCTAGCTGGCGATAACAATCACCTATTCATGCATTTATAACACATCAGTGAAGTTGGCGGCGATGCTGTCAACGGGATGGACGTCGGGGAAAACACTTCGCCTATTTCTTTGAGGAGTACATATGAGGCGTTAGTCTCTCGAATCCTTGGTATATTCTGGCACATGGAGTCCGCCTTCACTTGCTTGACTTTTATAACAGAGGGAACATCGCACCTGACCCTTTGGTAGTGTTATATGTATGTTAAGCACTACTATTATTTCACTGACATTATCTTACTTGACAATGTTTTCTCTTAATCAGCTTTTTTATATTAAAAAATCTTTCCTAGATTCTAAAAAGAACATCTTCATAATAGAGTAAGGCTTAAATATTCTGGATCTGCACGCAAATGATTCTACATACAAGTCAAAAGAAAGCAATACGGTGATTCCTGGCTAACGGCGCGTCCTCAGTCAGGGTAAGCACGATTTATAGACAGACAGCCAATACGAAATTGTCGCAATTTGCATGCGAAATATGTACGCCCAATTTGCGAGGTGAATAAGGCATAGCGAGATTCTCCCCGATTCTCGTAACGGAACACAGTGCAGTCTGGCGGGAAACGAAAAAAGTAGGGGAAATACCCCCGCACAATATCTTTGTAAGTTGAAAGTTGGATGATTTATTCTACCGACGAAATTGCCCAAAAATGGCAGAAAACCTTCCTGAGACGAGCAAAACCTATACAAAGTTAGGTTACTTTATGTTACCTATCGGTACTCTACGTGACCAGTGCTATTATCGTACTTTTTTTTCAAATATACTCCTACTCTTATAACTGTGCAGCACAAACGCAGCCCAATCAGCGTAGTACGTTGAGCATAAACTCTAGCAGCATCATCTCCCAGTTGCTGCCATCCTCCCCCCCCCCCTCTAATTGCTGCTCATGCTTTCCTTCTTATTTTTTTTTATTTGGCTACACTCGGTGGTTCGCCAAATAACGGAGAAATATCACGGAAACTCAGAAAGGTTGAAACTCTGTGGCAGCAATTGAGGGAAGGATGGCAGCAGCTGAGAAGAAACGCTGCCAGGGGTTATATTCGGCACTGTTTGGGATCCGTTCCTAGCGCTTATTTACCGCAGTGCTACTGTTGCTAGACATGATTTTTATAGGGTAGATCCCTTGTACAATGCGACACCACGAGCGACAGTGTGGGCGTGGCCTAGCTGCAATTTTACTCGCCCAATTCCATCTGAAGGAGGTCTGGCTCTCACAAATTCCACTTTCAGTGTAGATTTATAAAATGCCGCGAAAAGATTTCCCGTTGGATCCAGACACCTTTTATTTTCATCCAAAGAAATCCACACTTCCGACGCCTCATGAACAAAAATGCTCTATTCGAAAAAGGTGCTCCGTTGCTATCATTTGGTTGCGTCTACGGACACTTACCACCCTCGCGCGTCAGGCTCCGGTAGGGCAGGATACGGAGAACCGCCATTCCTGGATTTTTCTCAGGACCGACATTTCCTTTTTGGTCTAAGGCGATGACCAAGGTGGTAAAATGAGTGACAGCATCTTTCGAAGCATATTTAGCTCTTTTCCTCCAAGTTCAAAAAGGCAAAATGGTCTGACGCTACGCGTGCGGGTGGTAAGTGTCGGTAGACCGTGGTTGGGCTTTTCCAGCCTTCTCTTTCCTGAAGAAGCTCAAGCTCCGGCAAAGCTTATCCTGCTCCGGCAAAGTTTATCCTGTCATTACTGGAGGAAAAGTTTTTCGTATTAGCTTCTCTAGACTATCTATTTCAAGGAAAAATCGATATAAAAGTCATATGGGAAATCAATCTCTCTTATAGCGTGTACTCTTCTGATAGAAAAGTGATATTTCATTTTTGAAAAAACTTGGTAACGAAAGCTAATTTTGCGAATTTTAGCCATGATGCTCTTTGCCGAACTCGATCGATACCGCAGCTGCGGTATTGATCGAATTCGAGGTGCGGCGTAGTAATATGGGCGGTCCAAGTGTCTGTTGCGGCGAAATTTTTGAAGCTATGATTTACGACTATGAACAAATCTAGAAGGAAACTTAAGTAGCAGATTTCGATAGAGTATTCTTTATAAATATGTGCTCTTAAAGAGAAGGGGGGAGGGAGTGGATGAGAGAACCTTTCTACGCAGATCAATTTTTTGGAAGAACAACGACTTCATTGTCTTCGTGAGGCAATTTCAATTGACCATAAATCGTGATCATTTTATAGGCCTAGTCCATTATCCTAACGTTCTAACGAATCATCGCTTTTCCGGAGAAGAATGGTCGTTGCGAGCTGTCAGCGAGTTTCATGTCGGCTGTTCTTTAGCAGGGATATCATGTCATGAAGTCCTGTACCCATTTACCCAGGATGCAGACCCATAAACTGTTTTTTTTTGTGGTTGGCTCTAGCTGGGTCTAGGTCGGGGTCTTGAAAGGATTTTCCAGATGTGTGCGAGTACATAATATTTTATGTACGATTAACACCTCAGGATCTGAATGAGGTAAAAGTTTGCCAACAAATAAAGTCGCAATGTTGAAAAAGGTCCCTGTCCGGGAGCGCTGGTCCCTGTTTGGGAGCGTTCGTTAATCAAGTCGATAGTGAGTGAGTGTTCTCGCGCGCGAACCACAGAAGAACTGTAATATGTATCGTACCTGATATTGTTGTCATCGCGGCGATGCGTATCATTGATGGGCATTCCAAGGGCGAGGGATGCCGGTCACAGTACAGCCACCTGCAATGAATGACGAATACCTAATTACGGGAACTGGAGTAACACAACAATAAAGGGATGAGGTAAAAGGTAAATACGAGAGAGAAATTAGCAAGATTACCAAGAATTTCTGGGAAAACGTGATACCAATGCATTGTAAACGCCTTTAGAGACCCGTATTTGTATATTACCATGGATTTATGGATGAACGAGGCATCATTGGACAAAGATGAACAGGAAAACGCATAGATACTATGAAATTTTACCGATATAAGACTCCGGAGAAGGACTTTGACCTCGAAAAATCCAGGGTCCTCACTGGCTTCCAATGTGAACGATTTCACTAGCCTATACTGTCTCTAGGGTCGAAGATTTCTAGGCCAAACAGTACCCCAACTCTTGGAAAAGGGTTAATGCTAACCCGGCTATGAGCTCTATGTAGACCGGCTTATCCATTCAAGATCGAAAAGTTAGAATTTTTCAGGATTGAGACCACGATAGTAGATTTAAGTCGGAAGGAGGGGAATGAGCTAGGGCATAGAATGTGTCTATAGAATTTTCTGGAGTAAAAAATTGCAGAAATAGAAAATAGCCTGGAAGTGAGTAGGTAAGAAGGGATCATAGACAATAACGAAAAGGGAAAAGTTCTTGGAAAAAAATACAGTTATTCATGGGTAACACCTCTAGGGCGAAGGAGAAAGATAGAGAAAGATTGATAGATAGAGAGAGGGGAATAGGAAAGGTGTGAATCCCTGAACGATTGTCCGAAAGCGCAAAAAATCTGGTAAACCCAGGATAGGATGTAGAGGAGTGCCCATCCAAGCTAGAACGGTGCCTACGAACTTCACATCCTCATCTCTCAATTAACTCCTGCTATAATATGATCCTCATAATTTCGCTAGATGTTTCTCAGAATTTCCTGTGTCGTAGCAACTTCTGATCTCAACCCAACTATTCCACTATATCGTTCCAGGATGCATCATTAGCCGTTTCACGAACAGGCTTCGCCTGCTTTCGCTTCACGTGCCGAGCGTGCCGGTTCCAGAGCGGTCGTAAATCCAGACCGCACCCCCAACACGCCTGAACTCCGGAAGCGCACTGAGACATCGCCGACCTGAATTCTTGTCTCAATGAATCACAAACGCTGTCGCACGGCCGTTAAATCGCCGCACGACGAGAGCAGCGCGTGCGCGGTCGCGACGCGATGCGGCGACGCCGGCGCGTCTGCGTTTTTCGCGCGCGCCCGCGGCGGCATTTCGCTATTGTTTCATTGTTCTTTCTGATCGGCGCCGACCACACATACCAAATAGGATGTGGAAGCGCACGCGGAGAATCGCGACGCGATGCGTCGCTCTTTTCACGCTCGAATTCATGGATATATCCGCTCGTATCGCTCGTCGACCGCCCTCACATCCCGGCGACGACGCCCACCCACCCACTCACGCCAGCCATCTATCCGATCGTATTCCTCGACCACTCATCCTACCACATCCTTTCGCTCTCATAGCGCTACGATGCACGTCACGTACTTACTGGTTGTATTGTTTCCATTAGCCACTGCAGGTTGGTTTATTACCTGGGTTATTCGTTATCTGGGTTACATTTGGGTCTTTTATACTTTCAAATTCTCAAACGCGGTCAGAAATTTGTTGAGGCTGAGAATGACATAGGTACAACAACTAAAGCAGTTGCTCTAAAAATGGTTAAATAGGTGAACTTTTTAACATTCTTGACCCTTGTCGTCAGAATATACATAGCTTATCTAAGCCTGGTTGGTTGGATCGGATAATCACTAACACAGCCCCAATTCTGTACTGTAATGGTAAGGATTTCTGTAAGGCTGCTACAGATTTCTTGTCTCAAAAGTCCTGCATTTTCTCATGAGGAATATTTTGACATGCTGGTATGTGCTACAAACATTATCCCGGAGGAAGAAGCCTTTTACTCCACCAAACTCCGGCAATGCGGCCTTGCTCTACAGTGAGGCGACCGTAAAGGTACAGAAATGTCGCGTTGAAAACCCAATATTGTCAGATTTCCGCGCGTTCGGCTCCCTTATAGGAGAGGTCCCATACAGCTCATGTGTTCTCTGAATTATTTGGTCAAGCTCTTTGGTGTACCATTGAGATTACCCATGGTAAACGTGTTAACCTACCAAGGTTCAGCCTTTATGTGGCACCTATCAACATGTTTAGCCATACGTGCCTAAACTTAGTCGCTACCGTTTGATTATCATGCCCATGGGTATGGGATTACCCATCCACCCGAAGAAGTATCCAAGCCTTGTTGGATAAGGCTTTACTTGGTTGCCCACCTGTGGCCGAGATTGCCCAGGTTGAACGCGTTGAAGCCCTTGTTGAATATGGGTAAATTCGTGTAGTGTTGGCACAACTACCCTGGGTAATCTCAACTATGCATGTGACTCGTGTGACCCGTGATGGAAGAGTACGGTGGAGGTTTCCCTAAAAATCGCTGTTTTTGTTTTCTTCCACTCGATTTCTGAATAGTCTGTTAATGAACAAGAGGATGAAAACCTTTCCATGGGAAAAGAGGTTGTGAGGCCAATTCCCAAAATTAAATTTTTCGCGGAGAAAAAAGACCTTGGCAAAATACTCATCTCTATTACATTTAAATTTTTTAGCTGAATATGTGTACCATTTTTTTCGATTCCCTGGCTTCTGAGTTCAGAGGACTTTCTCACGATTTCACGGGTGATTAGTCATTAATGTTCCTACCCGTGAAAATCGAGGTTAATCCCTTGGCGAATCCATCAAATTTTTTCCACTAATAGATCAGGAAACAACAGAAGGTACGGATCGCTCTCTTCACGTTTTCTGCAACCACGGAATTTCTTTGCAAATCACGCATTGTCCCATTTAGAAGCACGCGAATAACCAAAAACTTGGGGAAGATTGATTCTGATCCGAAAGGGAATTTTCCACAATGAAATATCGAAAATAAAAGTGAAAAACTCAAGGAAGTTATCCAAACTCGTTCTGTTCCTGCGCACTCCGCAATTATTGTCGACACTAAGAGATACAGTTTTCTGGACAAAACGTGGATTGAAATATGGGAATATTCTCACAGCCACTTAAGATGAAGGTGAGAGCAATCCCTCCACCGCGAAAATGAAAGCAATCCATGCACAGTTTTTTTTTTGTGAGCAGATGGTTAAAGTACGCAATTACAGAAATTAATCAACACCTCACTTCCTCCCATTGAGAAAGGGCATCATCTCGAATCACTGGTTCAATTTTGGGGATTTTTTTCCACCTGCATAAAAGAGGTGGAAGTGGGGCGCCGTGAGCAAAAAAAAAAAAGGGGGCGGGGCCACTGTATCACGATAGGTGCATCTGACCGCCCCTTTCCACCTCTCGGCTCGTCTCTGTTCCTTGGAAAGGAATTTATGCATTTTTGAAGCCCACGTAAGTGTTAGGTGACCAATGTTTTTGGATGAATGTGTGCCAAGCTCGTTATGCCTTGTTGTCGTTGCTTGCACAGTGTACGATTCAATTGGAGGCGGGGCAACGTAAGCTAACGTGAGGGCGGGGCCACTGTTGCGCGATTGGTGCATGAATGACAACTTAGTGCTCTTCACATAGAAAATGTGAAAAAGCATCTGGATTTTTGAATAACTCAGGAGCACGTCAAATGCAACTAGCTATTCAAACTAAAGAACGTAATAATACTATTGTATAACCCCAACTCTGGCTCAATTCGCGTTGATGAACATGAATAAAAAAGCAAAATTGAACAAATTGTTACGTTTCATGCTTTTTTTACACTGCAAAAAGTAAGTTTACAATATTCAATAGCCGCAATTACTTCGAATCTCGGATGGCAAACGTATGATAGAAGAGGTCTACAATGCCAATGCTTAAAAGGACGAAGACATTTGAACTGTTGAATGAACAAATAAATAAATAAATTCACAGATAAATTGATCAACTAATGTAAGCAAAATTTATGATAAAGTGATAGAAATAAGGCAGATGGAAGGAAAATGAGGCATTAGGCATAAGAAGGCTACGTTACCTATCTAGTAGCAACAAATCCAATACTAAGGTCATATCAACTTGTTATTTTAGCAGGCTTTTGCCCTTCAAATAAATTTGTGAAGCTCAAAAAATGCAAAAAAATATTGTGGGAGAAAAATGAAGTAAGCCATATCATCGTCTGTGTTTATTGTTCCCATAGAGAACTTAAGAGAGCGGAAAAATTAGAAAAAGACAGTTACCTAGTTGAGTACATTCAGAGGATCAGGGACTGTATGCATCACTGGGATTACCCAGGGTAAACGGGTCAACACAGCGCAAATTTACTCATCGTTAACACTGGCGCCAACACATTTACCCTGGGTAATCTCAACGATGCATCCTAGCACAGCTCATAGCTATATGATTTGGAACTATAGAGATGGGGGAGACCCCGCAAATTTATCCACCGTTAATACTGGCGTCAACACATTTACCTTTGGTAATCTCAACGATACATCCAGGCACAGCTCGGAAGACAGATGAATTGGAACTATAAGAATGGGGACTCCTCGAAAATTTGGCCATCGTTAAGACTGGCGTCAACACTTTTACCCTGGGTAATCTTAACAATGCATACAGGCACAACTCAGAGCTATATGATTTGGAACAACAGAAAAGAGCAAAAAATTAGAAAAAAGACAGTTACCTAGTTGAGTACATTCAGAGGATCAGGGACTTTATGCATCATGGGGATTACCCAGGGTAAACGGGTGTACACAACGCAAATTTACCCATCGTTAACGCTTGCGTCAACACTTTTACCCTGGGTAATCTCAACGATGCATCCAGGCTCAGCTCAGAAGCCGTATGTTTTGGAAGTACAGACATGCTGACATTCCGCGAATTTACCCATGCCTAACACGGAAGTCGAGACGTTTACCCTGGGTAACTTCACCGATGCATTCAAACACAGGTCAGAAACCATAGAATTAGAACTGTGAAGGAAATTACAGCTTCAGAGATAAAGTAACGCAACATCCGGAAAAAAGGTGGAATTTTTGACAACTTCAGGAATAAGGCAGTATAGTTGTGACATAATTTGCTATGTTAGGGTTAAAAGGGTACAAGTAAGGGTTAATCTCGGGGCTCAAATAGTTTTGTTCATTACTAGTAATTATTTTTAAACTAAGAGGATTTTTTTCACAGTTCTGGATAGAAAGAATACAGTATCACGCCCCTCGGATGCGTGCAGAGCTTACGGTAATAAAAAAAGCTGGTGTTCCTATAACTATAATAAGATGCGCAAAGTGTTCACCCAAGTAGGAACAGGATCCTTGAATGGGAGGTGCCTGGACCTATCTAAATCCACAAATCCACAATTCTACAGCGCAGAAAATGTTCTCTAGTCGTGTAAGCACACACAAGCACACATGAATGTAAGCCGTCGCCAATAGAGCTAATTATATCCGAGAGGAAGAGCGTGAATCGCGCCGGATATGCTTTTATGTACATGCGCGACGCGGATGGGTGGGGTGCGTCCGTCCGCTCTCTGGCTGTGAGTGAGTGAGTGAGCGACGTCGACGATAATTCAAGTATCCACAGCTTGACTGACACGCTATCAATGCACTATGAGTGCTCTCATAGCAACATAATCGAATCGGTCGTTTTTCCGGAGTTCGAGGCGTTTCTTGGGATTTTTCGCCGGACTCTGAGCGTAGTTGCTGTACTTTGGCAAGGATTCGATGGCAAGTCGTCCACGACCTTCAAATTTCTGCTCCTAAAGGGCTCAGAATAGAAAATTCCTGCGAAAAGGTGAGGGTAAAATTTTTCTGGAAAAATCCCACAAAATAAGCGTTCGGAGGAGAAAAGATTTGCGAAAGTTGAGAGGAAGGAGCTAAGCGCTGTGGATTGGATTTCTCCCTGACGTGAATGTCGTAAAAAATGGACGGCTAATTATCGAATATTCTACTAGAAACGTCTATGGACTATGTTAAAGCTTTCATATTTACGCTATCTTTATTTATTCCTCTAAAATTTTATTTATTTATTTATTTATTTATTTACTATCAAAAGCAACCAGCCAATCCAACCAGGAAATTCTACAAAAAAATCCATAGTTACCCAGTGGCCACATTTCCATGCCATATGTACGGCTTTACCTCTAGGATTTCGCCTCGTGAGGAATCCCTGCGGTAGTCTGCCATAGCTCTGTAATTTTCTGATGGAAACACGGGAACATCTTGACCCCGGTACTTTTCCCATAACCAGAAGTGGCCTGATGTCACCCATTTTGGGCTTTGCCTAGCATGTTTGCGCCTGCTTCCAAAAATGTTGGTTTTTTAGGTGTTTCCCACTTTTCGCCTAACTACCCACTATTTTTCTGCTCCACTCGAAAATTGGTCCCTAGCGTTACATAATAGAACAGGACCATATTTCATTTTCCGAAGTATTTTTCTAGAAAGCAACCGGTTTGGAGGAAACATGCAGATTAGTGACAATGCTTTAGACCACGAGCTTAATGCTGATGTAGTCTGTGCATATGCAGTGATCGATAATTGATTTATGAAAAAACACTAACAAGATAACCCTTGTATGCTACGCATATGTTTGAAGGAAAAGTTGTTCCTGAATAAAATCCAAGAAACCTAAGACCTGAATAGGAACAGTGAGGGTAGGCCCTAGATAGAACTGGTAGGGTTTGGGGGGGGGGGCATGGAAAAAAGTCGTGTCTCTGCCATATTGGTGACCCGGATGGAAAATAAAATTAGCAGAAATATTAACTATGATAATAAATATGTATTATAGTTACTGGTAGGTACGTAGGTAACATCGGAAAAGCCAATAAGCGAGTGTGACCCTATACATACTCTAAAGATAACAACAATGTGAAACATAAACACAAGTTCTGGGTTTTTGAGGAGCACCTTGACAATATTCAAACTAAAATAAATGAATGGACAGATAAATAAACAAGTAAATAAGGGATAGATGTGTTATTACCAAGAAGTTAAGGGAACACGCAGGGAATTGGTCTCCTAGGACTTGAAGTCACAGCACCTTGTACAACTCTTTCTACATAGGTTGAGTACTCGACTCGCAAAGCAAAGGAGTAGGTTGATCTTCGCCCTAAAACTACAAGTTCCCCAGCTCACAAGGTTTGTAGCCAATCAAACGACCCTACACATAGGTTTTGCCTGGATTCTGTAAGAACCTCGTATTCACTTCCGTGTGAGTCACCGGCACGCAATTTGGAACCTATATGTAAACATGTGAATAAGTAATTACCCGTCCAAGAGCGATGAGGGTGGATCACGTGGGTAAAGGATGCCTCTATGTGTCATTACCTAGAGTAGTGGAAAAAAGGAGAAAAAAGTAATGGAAAGAAGGGAATGAAACTGACCAATAATAATTGTTGTAATGTAATTCCGTTTGATATTTTATATCATCTATGTTTATTACGACATATTAATCACTTCATTCACAAAATCTACGCCGCGTAGGCGCGGCGACACATGGTGCTATACTCCGCGTGGAGTGTAGCAGTAGCATGAAACTGCAAAAACTCGCACTCCACTGTTTTCCTGGATTTCTCGCAAGCCTTGCTTTTATTGAATGACATAGACAAGCTGCAATATTTCTAATGCTGCTGAATTTCTAGCTGTATGTATTAGGTTGTCCCAAAAATAATGGTCTCAGCCCAATAGTGAAGATTTGGAAGTTATAACTCTTCGGTTTTCCATTTTTTTTCTCCTTTTTTCTACTTCTACAGCATGGTACATAACTACTGGGATGCTGACCATAACCATTTTTATTTCAGAAAAATATCTCAAGCTCACGCTAAGTTATGCCCATTGGAAAGCTCAGCTTCGGAATGGTCATTATTTATGGGACAAGCTAATAGTTTCTTATACACGTTATCCTAGGAAAAGAAGAAAGAGAAAGAGAGAAAATGCGAGAAGGAACAGGGGCACTAAACGGCCAGTTGGATACCAACTAGTGCCGCGGTGCGCCAGCGCTGGAGAGACAGTATTAGAGAGCATTATTGGTCGAGGAGTGCAGCAGACAGCTAGAGTGCCATGCCGCGCCGCGGTACTGGTCCGCCAACTGGCCGTTTAGAATAAATGAGGGTTCGAAGGATTTCTAGGATAGGATAGCTGTAATTGTGGTTGCTCTAATAGCCGCCAGTGGTGAGGACAGAAATTTCATGTCGAACCGAAAAATA
>JARK01001729.1:24425-66030 GCA_000688135.1 Ancylostoma ceylanicum | reverse complement strand
CTGCCCACCCGCTCTGCTTCTAGGTCACAGTGAAAATACTTATGATCTGGTAGCGCGCTGAATAGTAAGTGGCCTCCTCCGTAATGGTAAGTAGCTAGCCAACTTCTGAAAGCAAGGCTGAGGGAAAAATAAGTAACTCGGCAACATCCAAGGATCTCCTATTCACGAGCGCGACGTACGAGTCACAGCAGCATGGACGAGTATTCAAAAGTTCAATGTAATCTTCGCGATTGGAAACGAAGCAGAAACCCCTCCCCTTCCACAGCCCCTCCCCCTGCAGGATGTAAAAATAGCAGAGAAATCCAGAAAAAATCTCCTGAAATCATGAAACACGCTTTGATTTGTAACAAAACACGCGTGCCGCATCGCTAACACAGCTCTTTTGGGGTAAAGCCGTCGAGGACATGCGACAAAGACGCCCGAGCTTTTTCCGGCCGATCGCGCCGCCGCCGGCAGGCTGCTGCTGTTGTTAGCGCGAGCCGAGCTGGTTCTGGAGTTGTTGTAGTTCCCAGAGAAGGCCTTACTTGTTAGTACATCAGGAAGTGCGCGATTAACACGAATGTGCGCATGTTGGCATGTTAGATGACGAGGACAACTGACACTTCCTGGGCGACCGGCACGAAAGAAAGTGTTAGAGGCGCCGGAAAGGTGGGGGAGTCCAGGTTTGAGAAGGTTCAGTACTAATAACTGGGAGATGGGTAAGCCACGCCCAAGTAGATTGCGTTGCGTAATATGACCTCATTTCGCGGAATAAACTCAAAATTTTGGAAGCACTGCAGCAGATAATATTCCCGTACAGGTGTGGGCAGGTAGAAGTGGCCGGATTTCCGGAAGGAAGGGCGTGGTCAAGTAAAATTCTAGAACTTGAACATTTCAACAGATAGAGTAAAATTCAAAAATAAGATATTTGAAAATATTTAATGGAGAACAAGGGTTAGCGAGAGGGATATTACTCGTTCCATAGGGTCATTTTTCAAAGGATTGCGAAACATGGAGAAAAGTCTGGATGAAGGGCAATTTATGCTTAAAACGCGTGATCGTAGGTCCCTACGCACCTCTGACGCATAGCAAACGCAGGCGAGACGCACGCTGTCGCAGCAAATCGTGGCGGTCGCGCATTATCCTCATTTTGGGTGGTTGCATTGATCGGTCATGGAAATTCCCCCGCAATGCGTACGTATGACGTGCGACTGACGCGTGCGCCTAGTATAAATTGCCCTCAATTGATAGGGCAAGGAGAATGTAGCAAGGAGGAATATACGCTTTAATCTCTGCCGCTTCACCGAAGTCATTTTTGATTTTCAAATTATTTTTGACACCATAAAAATATTCTGGATGTTTGCCGAAAAATTTTCCAGGAAAGGCCATAGCTCGCTAGTATGCCCTTGAGTCACATGAGCGCCACTTCCGCTCTGGTCGCGCCAGCTGCCGAATCTACAATCAAAGCAAAAACGCGAAAATGCGCTCTAAATGAACTTTAACTGGGGATATGCGTCCAATTCAAATTAAATTTGATTTCATTGCGCCTAAGCAAATGAGTGTTGAGGAAAGTGAATAGACACTTGTACTGGGCGCAACGGGAGGAGTGGGGAGTCATCGAATTTTCGAAATTACTTTACAAAACAAAAGAGAACTCAGCATTGATTTATAATTGATTTTTTATTTTTATTGTTATTTCTCAAATGAATTCATTATTTTTTTTTTTATTTTGATGTCAGTTTCTCCAATATGTGAGCCTAGATGTACTGGGATTCTATACAAAAAAAAACTAAAACTAACATTCTTGAAAACTAACAATCATAGAGCAGCGGCACCGCCCATTTTCTCCTATGGTGCGTCACATCCTTAATACGAAAGTCTAAACTAGAGCATGTAAGACAAAACCAGTTGGCATTCAAGGATGGGGTAGTTAACTGAATGCACCACTCATAGAACAGCGGCACCGCCCAATTTCTCTCATGGTGCATCACACCATCAGTAGGAAGAGCTAAATCAGAACATGTAAATGAGTGAACCCCCTTTTTTCGATAAAATATCACAGGGATAGCTTCTGTGAGAGCAAGAACCTCTCGAAAAAAAAAAGAGCAATAGACCAACCCTGCGGTTGGTCCATTTACCCAGCTGGTCAGTGAAAGTGCTCGACCGTGCAGCTCTTAACAGGTATAACACTGATGAGAGATTTGGCGTATTCCTGGAGGAAATGGGCGAAACAGCGGGTAGAACCTCAGATTTGAGTCTTCCTTTCCCATAAAGCGTTGGCAGTTACTGATAAAAACGCGACTAAGTACATTTTCTTTTATGAATTAAGTCCACTTTTGTCGCAGACGCTTCTGCTCAATTTTGGTGCAATGTCAATCTTGTATTGACAATTACCTTGAGTTTTTCCTACTGTAGATATGATTTCCTGCTTTGCAATCCTTGCATCTTACAAGAACAGGACCATTAGTGGATTTTCTGTGCTGTTTATAGTGTTCGTTAAAGTTAAACTCACAAAGTTACTGGAACATTCCAACTTTCGGGTAGAGATTTCTAGTCAATCCAGAGTTACACGGATACTTTGACATCCATTCGTGCATGAAGTATTATTTCTTGAACAAAATGCACACTGACAAACCGACCATGCAATATTCTTCGAGATAGGGTAACATGGAAGTAAAACATATACAAAATGCTGCAAGGACATTGTATTCGGTCTTCATTGTTCAGGAACAAATACTCTAAGTGAAAGTAAGTGAAAAATGTAGTGAAGCACTGTTTTTGTAGCCAGCTTAGCCAAGACTTCTTCCTTTCTCTTATGTCGTCGTTCATAAAATGTGTTGCAGAGACAACGATCTACAAAAAGAAATTCACGTAAAGGGATCTATTTAAGAAGTGTAGCTTTCTAATGAGCCTCTCTATACATATATGATTAAACTGCCAAAGGATGAATGTTGTAGATAGGATAAACTTTTATAGATAATCATTCTTTATTGGGGTAGTAGATAAGACATGGCTTCAAACCTTTCACCCCATGTGGCCTTTATCTGGTCAGCTATCATCTAAAAAAGAGATCCCGAAGCAATAAGGCAAGTCTCCCCGGATGGCGTTGGTCAGAAGTTCAGCAAAGGCAGTACATTTACCGTCAGAGCGGCACAAAAACGCTGTCAGCTTCCAGGACAACACTCCTAGCGCATGAGCGACACTTGGATGAATCTAATAAGGAAGTGTCCCGGAGTTTTTTCGATGGCACTCCCACAGCGTACAATCTAATTAGCAGCAATAATTAATTATTCATATCTGTAATGGATAGGCGAGGCGACACGCTCTACTTGGCCGCTCAGCGACAAATAGAAATGACACAGAGCTGTCGAATCCAGAGGAATCGACGATCAAAGGCCACCTGATGCTAATCATAACTAGCATCAGGTTACATATTGGCGTATTATTCACGTGCGTCTGGAGTACCACGAGGTGGTAGTGTGGATGCCGTAGTAGCGTAAGATTGGGATTCTTAGGAACAAAAGGGATTTTTCCTAAGGGGAATTCCAAGTACTCGGGCAAAGTAATTTAGATTTTCCTCAGAAAAATATTCTTCCTGGCTTAAAAACAAAAAATATTGTTTCCATTGTTAATATACATTCTGAACGAATTCTTATCCTCAATGATTAGTGATGTACACTGATTTGTTGCATCCCTGATAATTTTATGCTTTCAGCTCCTCACAATTCGCCAGTCTACGTTCAAATTCAGACCGACACTTCTAAGGCAAGTATCTAACGTTCGTTCTAACTATCATAGTAAGAGAGTTGAAAGTAGTGTAACTGCCAGTTACCTAGAGGTTAGAACGAAATCGTTAGGGCTCCACTAATTCCTTATATGTACCTACGCCCTACCGACCTCTCCAGGAGCGTGGCATCATTTCTAGAAGTGTAGCGCTTTTTGTTAATCACCAGCAGCTTAACAACATATTGTCGAAATATACGTACTATGAATAGTTACTCATTACCATTTTTATATATTTGTTTATTTATTTATTTGATACACCTTCAGGAACAGTTAGAGGAAATGGAAAATAACGATAAGCTACCCCTAAAGAAGAGCAGCTCATTGGTAGATGTACCAGTAAAATTTAAAAGAAGATATTGAAGTGTCATCCATCACTAGAAATTTTGGTAACCCTAAAAGATTTCAACTTTTAAGTGACAATTTTCAATTTTTCGGCAGTTAGGAGTACTGCGTCAAAGTACAGCAAAATCTGCGCTAGGAACATGAAATAGACTTGAATCCATAACAGGCGATTTGGATTCGATTTCACTGCCAATTAACTGACGCTCACTTCCTCCTTCCTACTCAGTAAAAAGGTAAAGCAAACTAATACTTCCCTCTAGACGGTTGCATGTAACTGGCAGACTTCTTTTTCCTAAGGGCGATCCTACACTACATACATATCATCATATATGTATTTATACATATGAACTACATACGTATACACAGTCCTTGTCAAAAAACTAGGCAGATTGCGCGTGCTGTTTCACAGTGTCGCGGTTGCGTAATCGCGGCAGGACCGACTCGACCCTCTCACTTTGAGCATGCTCTCTCCGTATCCCTCGTCCAGGTCCCACTACGACTCTGCAGTCACGGAATCCGACTATCTATTCAAGGAAGACTTTACATTGTTTTTTAGAAAAAAATACACTGTTTTTTAGAAAAAAAATTCTAAATATTGGGCGTGCGAAATAATTAGGGGATGAGCATTGTCTGTAATTACACGAAAATGGAGAGCAAGCTCAAACAAAGTTGTTTGTGGATATCTCTTTTCTCACGCTTCCGGTTCAATACTATCCAGCTCAGCCTGCAAAAATGCTTAGGATTTTATCGCTAATGCAGTCTAGCAGCAGAGCTAAACGAATCTTTCCGGCTCACATTGCTTAAAAAGTTCCGCATTTGCGAATCTCATGATTTCCTGTTTGTTCCGAGGATATCCTGGATTTAGAGATCACCAAAATGCACTTAAAAATTGTAGAATCCATGTAATTTGGCGATTCCTTAAAATAATCATTTCCAGTCCTTCGATGTTGGCCCATACGATCGCACGCGATTCGACCTCGTCGAGCAGTTTCACCCTCTTCAAACCGCCTCCGTAGCTACAGGTAAGCAAAAACTATTAAAGGAACGCCAGAACGAGGAAGTTAATTTGTCTTGGTCCGCGAAATCCAGAAAATCTGGAAAAATTGACCAACGGAACAAAAAAGTGGCTAGGACATGCCATGCGGACACTAGCAGGCGCTGAATTCAACAGGATAATTGCTCGGCCACGCCTTCCACGGTGAAACAAGAGCAATTCACGGGTGTACTCATGCAAAGAACTTTTCTAAACGATTAGCTGAACAATCTATTGAACCTCAAAGTGGTTTTCCAGTCCATCCAAGGTTTTGACCTATTCGTCTAGTACCTGGGCTAGGCCTATCCCATGCGAGGCTATTACTTTAAATTTAACTTGAATGCACTAATTGTTCTTTTCTAGGTGAGCATCTCCAAGAGCTGCGACGCCGAGTAGCAGCCGGCGTGAAATCAGTTCAACCCACGGAACCCACTGAAGAATCAGCAGCTATCGACACAGCAGTACACGATGGCAGCACTGATGAGTCTGCCGAGGTCCCATCTCTTTTACGTGAGTATCCGGGAATTTACAAACCTGAGGAGGAAACAGACCGAATTTCTAAGAGATGCGAGAACTGGTCCCCAAAAGCGGAGCGATTGTGTGAGCGCTGGGGAGCACAGGACTTGTGAAATCTTGGCAGAATTTATTGAACAAAACAGACTTTACTGGTTTATCTTCACCAACTAGTATTGAGTAGGGCAGCAGTTTACAATATGCGAGGTTCAGCTCAAAAAGAGCTTTCGCTGCTTTTACAGGTCTCTCCACAAAAAGGTGGCTATATGTCGTTATATGTACGCTACTTAGTCTACCTGAAAAGGTAATAGTGATGGAGCTTTGTGATTGGCCAATTGTGTGAACTGACCAATTATGAAGCTTGGCCACGCCTCCCCTCCGTATGTAGCGCATCACACCTTGGAACGTTTCCTACCGTGACAATTCTTGAGTTTAGAGTTAGTTATAGGGCCAATCAAAAAACCAGCAAAGAGCAGCCACTGGAAAAAATGACAAAAGTGGATCAAAAAAGTCATTTACATGTTCAGCTTTACACTTTAAAGATTCTTTGCCGAGTTATTTCTCCACTTCCACCCCCCACCCGCACCCACACACTCCTCACGTCGTCTATACTGACGATCCCAGCTATTCATGACTGGTTCGTTGGCTGAAACCACCTCAAGTCACTTAAAAGCATAGCTGCGACGCGGTTTTGTTGCGGTGACGCGCTACTTCTGACATGTCCTAACACGTATCACATGGTTTTCAACGAGCTATAACGGAACAGGGTTGCTTAAACACGTTAGAAATCAGGTTATGTGTTCCGGAACTTGTCTTGACAGGGTATCGGCGAAACGGCATTGCGTCCAAGCTGCGTAGCGGTTGCGAGGCGGTCCAAGCGAAGGAACCGAGGCCCAGGTGCATCATTGAGATTAGCCGGAATAAACGTATTGACATCGTAGTTAATCATGGGAAAATTTGGATGTGTTAGCACGCTTACCCAGGGTAATCTCAATGATGCATGCAGCCCCAGATTCAACCATAACGACCGCGGATTCTTTCCTACCTATTCCTCTTTGCTCGTTTTAACAACTCTACTGTTCTTCCAGAACTAACTACTGCAAGGCTATATGGCTGTTTTTCAGATTTATTGCAATAAGTAAGCAACCGCATGGGCTACATTCACGGATTCGTATCCACGTTTTTGCTATGTGCTATTTATATCAAAAGGTGTGAGGTCGATATGAGGTAGCGAGGCACCGTCCAAGAACCCGGATACGATTACATGCGAAAGCGCAGTAAAGGGGAATTGAACCTATTGTCAACAGCAGCTCCTTGAATTGCTGCGTAGGGTAAAGAATTGCTAGGATATTGAGTGGATCGTGTTTTAGAATCCAGGAAAGCGAGAAATCTTACTGCAGAAAAAATTTCCAAAAGTTTTTCTTTGACGTAATTCCGGAAATACTCTCATAATTACACATATTTGATTATCAAGGGCTTTTATAGTTCGAGACATTAGGAACTGATCAAAATGATATGCAATGGTGCGGAAAAACTCATTTTAAATTTTCTCTTTCGTTGAGAGCTAGGGCGTACCTCCCGTGAGATATCGGACATCTGCCACATACGCTGTTCGCACTCCCCAACATGCAAGAGTTGTTGTCAATCGATACTACCTCGGCACTGATATTCGTTATCGATCGATAGCGCTGAACATGCTCAAACCTGTTGGACGCCCGCAACCAGTTCAGTGGCGTTTGTGGCAGATGTCCAGTGTCACGTGGATGCTCCGCTCTAACTCTCCTCGGTATAGAGGCTTCAAAAGTGGTCTCTTTTCTATTCTTACTAAGAATGATGTATACCATTGTAATCGGCGTCCTGTGACAAATTCACCTTTCCAGGACTCGTCTTCGGTGAATGGAGCGCGTGGAGCGAATGGACTCCATGCATGGCCGGAGAACGAAGCCGCGTTCGTGCCTGCAGCTCGAGAAGACCAGCTCTTCGAGTGATATGCCATGGTGACGCAAAGGAGGTGAGAACCATGGCAGTAACCCTGGAAATATTCAATTGAGCTACCCTAGATGGAATCCTTCCAGGTACAAAAATGCTTCTCTACCTTGGATGCTCACATACCCGTCGCTAGCGATCCATGGACCATTGAACGTGAAATCAGTGGCGATTTCAAAGCGTAGACTTACTAGGGCAGCTTTGGGCCAGATGCAATAACAATGTCTTTTCATTATTGTGCTTTATTTCTCGTTTATTTATGTTGTTTAATTGTTATGTCACTGAAATGAATCTTACAAAGGTCTTTATCTATCCATTTGTTGGTGCCCATCTTGAGAGAGCAGAAAAAAATGAAGTTAATGTCAATACATGGAAATAAACAAGCAATTTCTGAAAAGTCATAGAGCCTTCCAGTCTTAGGATGTTGACTGCCCAAATTTCATTGGGGTCAAAAAGCACTAACGTGTTCATCCCCTTCCTTTCCCATCCCGCTTTGTGATTTTTCGTGCTTGGGAGGGCTAAATGGCTGGTTTATGGACGAAAATCGTGGAAATCCAGTTGCTGAGGCTAATTTACTTTTCCTGTTTCCGTTCGTGCAATCTTTGGAATCAGGCTTGGAATAGAAATCTAGAACATGTACTATAATTTATTATATTTTTTCAATTAGAAAGCAAACACGTAACAAAGCACCTTTAGATTCTCAGCAGCTCTAACAGATTAATAAGGTGTTGCGTTTGAGTTGCGGTCATCCGTACAGCTGGTATTTCACATCCAACACAGGGACAGGCTTGTTCCGAAATCTATGATGACTTGTATAATAATGACTTGTAATTATGACTGTGTCCTTACAGTGTTAGCATGGAATGTATCGGGTGGCGAGCTGTTTGCCCGATGGGCGTGTCAGTGGGCGGAGCCTAATCGGGCAAATCGCTACGCTACCGGGCAAACAGCTACATGATCGGGCAAAAAGCTAAAGTGATGAAATTTCACAGGTTATTGGATTGAGTAGCGAGAATAAGAGAAAATCACCCAAAACATAAGAAAAATAGCCGGATTCTTTGGATAGAAAGGAAATCGGATCGAGGTGAAAACTGACCCACGTTGGGCATTTCAAAAGCGCGTCAGTATACGAGGCGCGTACTAGCCATTTTCCTTTTTTTCTACCGATTTTTTTAAAGTGTAACGTTATTATTTACATGTGTGTTATTTAAAGCGAGCGATCCATTCTGGGATTTGACAGAGCATTGTTTTCGTTTGTCTAAAATCACTTACGCAGACTTGCAGAGGACATGTACGAAATAAAATTTTAAAAAAAGGAGACAGTGGAAGTTGACTTTCACCTTGAAATCTGCGGAATTCTTTCAAGCTGAATAGGAAACACGAACACGTACAGTTTTAATTTCTCTTCAGAATTTGAATTTCTACGTTAGAGTCTGATCGAAGCCCTTTTCTCAAATTAAACTTCCTATAGATGCAGCCTGGTAATATAACATGAAAAAAATTAATTACTGAGCTTGGTGAAGCGGCTTGAGGAAGTGCGGTTGAGAAGCGATTTCTGGTTTCCGATGCGTAAATAGCTCAGAAGGTGAAGCTGAACTTGTGGGAACCACTTTCCATTAAGCACATCTTCTGCACTTGCCGTTTTTGCCGGCGGAAAACAGAAAAGCGACACCTGCATCTGGGGTATAAATTCGAGCCTGGATGTTGCCAGGCATCACCGGCAACGATGAGATCCTTCTACTACCTCGTCTCAGTAGCCTTCGTTCTCACTCAAAGGTGAGTCCTCAGATTTTCATAGAAGCTAACTGAGGATTGTTACTAACTGGTTAATTATGTCGAAAACTGTGTTCCAAGCAAACATCTGGAAAATTAAAAGAAAATGTCAAACGAAGTGCATTTTGGGTCTAGTAGTACAACCTATATTATCTATAGTGAAGTTTTGAAATTTCAGGGCCGATGCGAGCTATCCTCATCATGAACACGGTTTGTAGCAAGTTTTTCTCATTCATAGAACAAGAAAAAAGCTCTTTGAGAGCATTTTGCTTCCAAAAGGATCCTGAACCGAGAAAAAGAAACGTTCGATACAGTGATAGAAGAGAGAAAATTCAGAACGCAGGAATTCTTGGTTCATCTCCTACTCTTATGACAAAATGACTTTCAGTGGAACCAGTCATTGCTGTCGCTCCTGAGCCCGTCCACGTACATGTCGCACCTGCTCCAGTAGTTGCACCAGCACCAGTTGTGGAAGCCGTCCCAGTCGTAGCCCCAGCACCTGTAGTGGCACCAGCCCCGATTGTGGAAGCAGCTCCAGTTATGGCCGCCCCGGTTATGGCTCACGCTCACGTCGTAGCACCAGCACCAGTCGTAGCTCCACCACCAATTGTGGCACCAGCCCCGGTTGTGGCTCCTGCACCAGTTGTTGAGGCAGCTCCAATTGTGGCGCCAGCGCCAGTTGTCGCTCCTGCTCCAGTTTTCCCTTACGCAATGGTAAGCTTTTCTTTCCGTTCAACCTCTTATTTCACGGCTATTTTAACCACGAATTATTTCAGCACTATCACCATCATCACCCTCGCGCTGAAGTTCGCAACGTAGTGCGCGCATACGCCAGAGGTCACTTTTTCCTCCATTCGATGTGTTGTTCGCTTTGAATGCTTCTAGCACAACGCACGACAATTTTCAGAAACTGGCCACACCTCCGACACCGCAATGGTCTCGGGAGATGACCACCATGGCCACCACGGCTTCGGACTATGGGACTCCTTCCCATTTGGCCACTTCTCCGATGACCACCACCATGACCACCACTACCCGTATGGTCACTACCTCGGTGGCTATGGCTTCTATGGCCCTTGGCACGAGAAGCTAGCCGCCAAGAAAGCGGCCAAGTCTATGAAGACGTTCGAGAAGAAGAACTGAGATTTTTATTGTACAGCTCTGAACGCAGAATCGTTCCATTGTTTGTAATCTTTTGTTAAATTTCTGTTGTACAAAGATAAACTTTTCACACTTTCAGCTGTTTAGCTTTGCTGAGGCACATTCACTTGATTTGAGTAAACACGAAAGAAAAATTACAAAAATGCGGCATCTCTATATATAGTTATATTTGCGAACATTGTGGATCTATTGGTAGCGAACAGTCTAGTTCATATTCACGAAGAGTGTCTCAAAAGCACACGTTCAGAAAAAAAACCCGCAAACACCCAGACTGATAATCGTTTCTTGAATAGACTATGCTGAGTGCTGACCTTACTATATCTAGCTTTTGAGCGACGATGCTCTCTAGTAGCATGCATCAGCAACACCCCTACACTTGTCTCACAAGGGAAGGATACTTGTCTCACAAGGGAAGGATACTTGTCTCACAAGGGAAGGATACTTGGTGGCCGTGGCCATTTGTGATGAGATGTGTACTACAATATGCAGTTTTTGACACTGATCTCGAATCCGTAGCCCAAGTTTCCTGCGGGCTTCTGTGTAGCGAGTTACACCTATTTCTTTTCGCTCAGATGTAATATTCCGTACTCTTGTATAGGCCAGGCTAAGCCTGATAGCTGCATTATCGTCCTAAAAATATTAAGGGCTTCAAGATGGAGTTATGAAAACGAATGAGTGCAAAGTGTAATTAAAAGGTGGGAATCATAAAAATGCAGAGCAATAAGCGTTTTATAAAACGAAGAAAACAAAAATCGTAGGACGTGCAGCAACATCGCTTACTGAGGGTTCTCGACTGTCGATTGGGATCATTTTCACATCCGTACCCTTCTTGCATCATGCGAATCACTTCATTACAAGCCTTGATGATCACGTCACTTTCCATGTGTTTCTATGTTTATGTAGTCCAATGTATGCAGTATGTACATGACCCCAAATTTCTTGAAAATGTGCCAAAAAAAACTGCGACTTTCGGCGTTGTGAAAAGACGAGTTTAGGGAAATATGTATGTCAGTGTTCACGCTTCTGACAGGGATATCTTCTCAGATAGGTCACCATCTTCTGTGTTTAATTTACAATCCCGACGTAATGACTCAGGTAGCGGACGCATGATTTTTTTATCAGCTCTTGTTTTTGGAACCCTGGCGGCTCTTGTCCCTGAAATGACCGGAGACCCCGACTGTTTCCCACGTCCTCCCGATTTGTCCGCATTCCCACTGAATGACAATGGTTCTCACCTTCGGTAGTTTGTCTCGAATTCAAAAGTTTTGGTCGAGGCTGAATTTAACCTGTGCAATTCACCTACCCATTCTGAGATACTGGGATAGCTTCGTTCTTTAGTAATGTTTGCGTAGCAACCGATAGCTTCGCATGCTCCTTTTTTCCGAAATTTTGTGAGGTCCGATATGGGTATTTGATCCGTACAGAACAGCGATTCACACCGCTAGATGGGGCAAACTCTGGGAAGAAGGAAAGGAATGGCGCCGCTTACCTACGTGTTATTCACTACCGATGGCGTATCACGTAAAAGGAATTTGCAATAATTTATTCCAGCTACCTAGAAATTGTCACTGTTCGTGCCGTACTCGTAACCATTTGCTCAGAAACTTCTGGGCTCCCATTCCGTCCTAGATGGGCGCATGTGCCTGTACCGACGCCAATGATGAAACAGCTCACAGCGACAGTAGAGATTGTGGACCGGCGCCCCTTCGCGCTACGGAAGGAGCGCAGAATAATCCATGTGTGGATTCATCGTGCGTTGTGTGGTCGTTGATGCGTCGCCATTCCCGTTGCATTGTGGAACGATCCGGTGGAAACGATGGAACATAAGATCCATCTCACCGAAAGATCATATGCAGGATTCCACAGTTGATCCGTACAGTAAAAACAAGGATGTCGGGATAAGTTTATCTTTGTACAACAAAAATTTAACAAGAGGTTATAAACAGTGGGACGATTCCGCGTCCAGCGCTATACAATAAAAATCTCAGTTTTTCTTCTCGAATGTCTTCATAGACTTAGCTACTTTCTTGGCGGCGAGCTTCTCGTGCCAAGGGCCATGGAAGCCATAGCCACCGTAGTAGTGACCATACGGGTAGTGGTGGTCATGGTGGTGGTCGTCTGCGAAGTGGCCGAATGGGAAGGAGTCCCATAGGCCAAAGCCGTGGTGGCCATGGTGGTCATCTCCCGAGACCATTGCGGTGTCGGAGGTGTGACCAGTTTCTGAAAATTGGCTGATGTTGTGTTAGGGGAATTGAAAAGCGAACAAAAGATCGAAAGGGGCAAAAAGTGACCTCTGGCGTAGGCGCGCACTACATTGCGAACTTCAGCGCGAGGGTGATGATGGTGATAGTGCTGGAATAATTCGTGGTTAAAATAATCGTGAAGTAAAAAGATGGCCAAGAAGAAATGCTTACCATTGCATAAGGGAAAACTGGTGCTGGCGCCACAACTGGTGCTGGCGCCACAACTGGTGCAGGAGCGACAACTGGCGCTGGCGCCACAATTGGAGCTGGCGCCACAACCGGGGCCGGTGCCACAATTGGTGGTGGACCTACGACTGGTGCTGGTGCCACGACGTGAGCGTGAGCCATAACCGGGGCGGCCATAACTGGGGCTGCTTCCACAATCGGGGCTGGTGCCACTACAGGTGCTGGGGCTACGACTGGGACGGCTTCCACAACTGGTGCTGGTGCAACTACTGGAGCAGGTGCGACATGTACGTGGACGGGCTCAGGAGCGACAGCAATGACTGGTTCCACTGAAAGTCATTTTGCCATGACAGTATGAGATGAACCGAAAATTTCTGCGTTTTGCATTTTCTTTCTTCTGTCACTGAATCGAAAGTTTTCCTGGGTTTTTCTAGGTTTAGGGCTCTATCAGTCGTAAAATGCTGTCAAGAAGCTGCTTTTTACTGCTCTCTGAATAAGAAAAACTTGCTACAAACCGTGTTCGTGATGAGGATAGCTCGCATCGGCCCTGAAATTTTACAGCTTCACTATTACAGATTTAGAACGGTGAAAATAGTGGTTGGATTGTACTACAAAATCCAAAAAGGACTTCGTTTTCAATGCATTTTCTTAACAATTTTCAACAACAGTGACCAGTTTGTTTAGTAACAATCCTCAATGAGTTTCTATGATAAAATGAGGACTCACCTTTGAGTGAGAACGAAGGCTACTGTGAAGAGGTAGTAGAAGGATCTCATCGTTGCCGGTGATGCCTGGCAATATCCGGGCTCGAATTTATACCCCCGATGCAGGTGTCGCTTTTCTGTTTTCCGCCGACAAAAAACGGCAAGTGTAGAAGATGTGCTTAATGGAAAGTGGTTCCCACAAGTTCAGCTTCACCTTCTGAGCTATTTACGCATCGGAAACCAGAAATCGCTTCTCTTGCTTGTTCGCTTGGATTGAGTTCACGTCATTTCCTTCCAGCTAGTGAAGATTACGCCTGACTACCAACTTTGTGGTGGTTGTAGGTGCCGTCAGCTCAAAATGCTGTTTGTGGGTGAACTGCTCCACTGACTCGTTCTCGCACTTTTGGAAGGAATTTTGTTTGCTTAATACATGGTTTTTCAGTCGGCTTATTTCAGTGAGAAAACTAAAATAACTCGAAAGTGATATGCTTCTTCCAAGACTACTGGAAGGACCGATGTGCTTTTTACTTAGTTCTAAATACAATGCGTTTCATAAGTATAGACG
This sequence comes from Ancylostoma ceylanicum, assembly GCA_000688135.1. Lineage (NCBI taxonomy): Eukaryota > Metazoa > Nematoda > Chromadorea > Rhabditida > Ancylostomatidae > Ancylostoma > Ancylostoma ceylanicum. The sequence continues at coordinate 51,759 of JARK01001729.1, read as the reverse complement.
TGTTCCAGAAAATGCAGCTATACGGTTCCTCATAACATCTTGAGAAAAACTATGAATATGGGTCGAATCAGCATGCCAGGAAGCCCTAGTTCCTGTCGTTTTCTCTACTCATTTCAATCCAGAATTCCCGGTAAAACGGTAGGAACTAGAGTTTTCTAATTTGATTAACGTCCTTGAAATGCTAGGGGATGTTTTCCGAGCTATTCGACTTAACATCACCTGCGTATATAGCTATGGGACAGGAAACGTTTAGACACATCAATTAAGCTTTTTGGGCTTCAGAGGATTTCTATGCAGTTCTTCGTTTTCGACTATGGTGAAAGCAAATACTACTATCTATTTTATTAAGAACTAAGCACCCGTTGAAGTTAAGGGTGCAATTTGCTCGGGTATTCTCGAGCTTCGAGTTGCTCTGGATACTTTTCGCTTCTTTCTTTCGTTTGTCATGCTTACATCATTTAAGCCACCCTTTTTCATCACGGTCCCGTCAGTTCCCAACCGCTTTAGTGTCATCGTCTAGCACTACAGCAACGTTTAGACAAGCATAATCTCTAGCAGCTTGAGAGGACGCAAAAACGTCATCCATGCAGTGATCCAGTGGATCAGTCCTCTGGAAACTAGGGAGATGACAGCCTAATCCGTTACAGAATCGAGAATGGTCATTCTAGACATATCAACATTATTCGAGCCACCATTTACTACAAAAAAAAAATTGAATTTGTAACGACAACCTTGACTCATCTTGTGATAATCGTTATTGCACACAAGATAAACGAGACCGCGCCGCACCACGTACGCAGCGCGGCAGACCACCTAAGCGTTGTGGTGCGTGGTCCGCACCGATGCTTTATTTATTTCTTTCACTGATTGGTCCTTCATACCCGCGTCTTCAGCTAACAGTAACCCATATCACGCCCAAGGTCCACAGAGCCCAATTGGTCTGCCGCGCAGCCTAGCTGGTGCGGCGCGGCTTTGTTTTCAGATGCGCACTAGCGATCGACCCCACGCATCTCTCTGTAACATGGACTTGTCTTTGGAATAGTTCCCCACTTTGCTAATACAGGATGAACATGGCGCGGCACGACAACATGGCAGTGCTAATACTGCTTATCACTTGCCACTTTATCACATCATATCATGTAAGACATGTTCCTCCATAGCAAAGAAAGTACGGTGTGGTGCATTGCTATAGGATATCCAACCATTCGCGGTTTGTCATGGGATTCTATCGAGGGTGAGTACCTTATCCTGCTCAAAATCTCTTCCATTCAAACTCCGTTCACACTCAAACGCCTGCCTACCATCCACTTCCTAAAGTTGTATAGTCCTTCTCAAAAAGATAGACGGATTGCGCGTTTGCAACATCGCGGCGGGGCCTGAACGAGGGATGCAGAGAGAGCATGCCTCAAGTGAGAGGATCGAGTGGGTCCCACCGCGATGGTGCAGTCGCAACACTAAGAAACCGCACGCGCAATCCGTCTATCTTTTTGAGAAGGACTGTACCTCTAATGCACATAGCTCATTAAAAAAGCACACTTGTTGCCTTCTGGAGGAAATGTTGACTGGAAGTTCGCTGTCGATTCTGTGCTCAACCAAACATCGATATTTCAGAAAGAATTTTGCTATAGTTTAATTATAGTAGTACAAAAGACAGCAGTTGGACTGATCACAAAAGATGAATTTGCTAAATTTTATAGCTCTTACAATACTGGAGATTATAGTCTAGCTCTAATTGTCGTCCTCGGTGCGGTTTCGTACGCATTCTATCTCTGGTACTACGATGAAAGCCAAAGAAAACGGAAACGTAAGGATACAGACGCCAAGCGGTTCTACTCCGAGCAGTTCAACTCCGAGCACAGCGACTGTTTTAGCTAAGTTTGCGAAGAACGATGGACCAATTCAGCTGCCTGAAGAGCTGAGAAATGCCGAACCATCGCAAAGCGTCAAGGCGTTGAGAGCGGTGAGATATTGACTCAACAGTGATGGTCAGTCGTTTTTGCACAGCAGAAACGAGGCCACACCGCGTCACTGCGCGGTGCGGCAGGCCGCTGCGGCGTTACTGGGAGCGCCGGTTTCATGCACAACAATGTGAGAGTGTGCATGAATGCGCACGTGTAAAGAAATTAACCATGGAAGCTATAGACGGAGCGACAATTCTGACACCTTCTGACAGCAGAGCATTTCATACCAGATGCGTGCGTTTGACACACGTGCGTCTATATGATGAAGGAAGGCCCAGTTGCAGCCCTGACGCTGATGCGTTGAGGGTGGGACACGTGTTTGAAGTCTTTCGGCGACCGTGGTGTATTTCCTACGACGTGTACAGTCAGCGTCGATGCCGCTGCGTTTTTCGCGGACACGGGAAGCACGCAACGCGACCGCGCCGCTCGCGCTGAACTTGCCACTGTAGTGGCATATTACGGTTTTCTGATAGTTTTTCACCAGATTTGATGCTAACTATAAAGAAAACCCCATACTTTGCTGTCGCGTTGCGGTCCCGCCGCGTTCTTCCCGAGATCCCGAAAAACGCATTGATACTCACAGTACGTGCGGATTGAGCGGTCCATATGGAAAATTTTCTGCAAACTGATGCATGCGTACGTCCGACGCGCGACTGACGCACGCATCTGGTGTACCCTAAGCACGTCAGCCAGCTCGTCTGATTTTCTGCGGTGCAATAACGATTAACCAGTGCCGTACGCTTTCTCTTCTCAATTCACCACAGTAGAATTTTTCAGAGAACACCCACAGCAAGTCGTCGGCGTGCCTCTGAAAGTGTAAGATTTCCATTTATACTTATCTTAATATTCCAGCAATAGTGTCCAATTCGTTATCAATGGCCCTTTTTAACGCCTTCATTTCTAGGTAGCATCGGACGCAGGTGTGAAGAGAGGTAGTGAAATGACAGCGAATGTAAGACTTTTTCTCTACTAACTCCTCATATTTTCTATTGAACGTACTTGGAAATTTATATGTAGGGTTCTTCTAGAAGTAATAGTGGAGTAATAAGTGAAGTACAATGAACTCCATGCGGTCGTAGACAAGGTCCGGGACCGCGGCGCGTGCACTCTGGTTGTCTGCTGTACCGTGGCAGAGACGCAGAAGAAAACCGCGCCGCGGTCCCAGCCCTTGTCTACGGCCATTTGGAGTTCGCTGTGAAACCATATACGCAAGAGCTCAATCCACAGTTTATTACGGGTTTCAGGTTTAGCGGAGCGAACATCTGATACCCCCATGCAGCGTCATTTATACCCTTGAATTTCGTTTCAGTGCCTCTATGTTTATTTCGTTTTAGACTCTCTTTTCTTTTTGCAACGAGTTAATGTTAACTTTTTTCGTCCTTATTTGTGTGCATTGAAAGTGCAGGATTAATTAATTATTGTAGCACAGGAGAATTACAATAAAATATTGTTGTTTCACCTCTTCTAACAGCTGAGGTAAATAATAAACAGATCGCTTTGAATCCTTCAGTTATTTATTAATGGTGCCACCATTACTCCTCCGTCGAGAATCCCTATTTCTGGGCCTGTATCATCGTGAGGAGAAAAGGGCGTAGCCAGACGACTCTGATTGGTGCACTCGGACCGCCTGTCACGTCCACCTGTTTGACTCGTACAGCGCTAATCACAAACGGGCAATGTATTATGGGATTGACGCCGTTCGAGTTCAAACAGATGGACGTGACGGGAGACCCGAGCGCACCAATCAGAGTCGTCTGGCTACGCCCCTTTTTCCCTCACGATGATAAACACGCCCTTTTCCTCTAAGAACCCTCCCCCCTCCAATCATACAAGCTGTCTGATCGCAACTGAAGCATGCTTGACCCAAAGCTCGTTGACAACTTACGAAGTGATCGACTATGCAAGTTGTCGGCAGGCTTCAGGCCGACAACTTGTCAACAAAAAAAGCAAAAACAAGTTGTCAGCAATATTAGACCTACAGCTGACATGTATTAAAGCCTTTGAAAGTATTATTGATTTTTCACTTTAGAAGGGAAAGACCGCTACAGAAGAAAGTGCAGAGGTTAGTTTTACGAATGCTACCCAAACCAATTCTCACATCCATGAAAAGCCTGAATTAGAAAGGTCATTGCAAACCTATCCGAGTAACTTGTTCACACTGCGTAATGTTTAGATTGTGGTGAAGTATCCAGACGGTGAACAACCATCACAACCCCCTGAAAAGGCATGTGGATTTGTTCAACCACCAATAATAGCCGTCGTCTCACTAGTTGTGCTAGGCATTGGTTGTTTCAGAAAGATGAACATAAAGAAGACCTTCATTCCGCAATTTCGTTCGATAGTGCTGAAATTATGGTAACTATTTTTGATTTAAGTCCCCAAGTTTACGATAAAACTTACGAGAACAGAGGAAAAAGGAAAAAGGAAGAACATTAAAGCTACGAAAGCACAAAAGCGGATGTATTGGGTTGGGCAATAAGTTCGTGCGGTTTTTCAGAGGCACTGAAGTTACTGCTTTTCACGAACAACATAAATCACAACAAGTGATTTATGTAGCTCCTTTCCTCCGCCACTAATGCTATCAAGAACGGAGCAGTTCCTCGTTTTCCTTTCCATGAAAAGCCACATTGCTAGGGACAACCCAATTTGTGACTCTCAACTGCAACTTCTCAGTGGAACTCTAGAAATTGCCCAAGAAAATAACCAAAATAAGTAGATAGGGACTGCTTCAGGCCTATAGAGGTTGTATGAGTGAGTTTACCTTTTATTCTAGAATGTAGGATAACGTTTTAGTGGAATTTGCCCGGAGGTGGCGCGCCCTCTCAATGTGAAGGGTCACCTCGTACTGAGCTCCTCGAAGTTTCTTCGCGAACTGAATCAATTGAACTTAGTTTGCGCTAGAATTTAACATTCTTAGTGTTTTTCTTTACATCTAGAGCAAAACCTAGCACGTAAATGTCTCACTGTTTTTCAAACCCCACTCTTAGAAGGAGGACATCCTCTGGGTCAAAATTAACCTCTCTGAGACGGGCATCCATTTCTGCGTCTTCTTTTCAACGTTAATGGCTTCCCTCTACATGTCTTTGATAGCTGTTTCCTTTTGAGTTGCATTCGATCCATGATAGAAGTCAAACAGTAGGAGTGATCGGGGGTTGTCGTCTTAGTCGAAGTGGTGCTTCACAGTCCAGGCGATAGAAAATAAGGTGCAGCGAGAATTGTGGAATTTCGCTTGAACATTTAAAAAGAGTAAATCCAGGGCTACAGAATGGTCACTGATACGCGATCAAACAAAGTTTCTTTCCAGTAAAAAACTGAGGTGAAAAAACCGCACGAACTTATTGCCCAACCCAATAGTTTGTTGCGCGTGAAGTGGGCGGAGCGGGTAGTCCTATGATTGGCCAATTTGTTGAAATGACCGTTCGTAGAGCCTAGCTGCACGGCCCTTTCCAGATATAACGCTCTGCACCCAGAGAAAAAAGTTCATTCCTTTCTGCTGAAGGTGCCTTCCCTCCCCACTCCAAACCTCGGCGATTTTTCTGGATTCTTTTATGTGCCGGTAAATCAATTTATCAGTTTGTGCGACTAATTGAAAGAGTTGTAGGGAAATACTGGTATGGAACCAACCGCTCGTTCACCAGAAGAACGCAAGGTATTTTTCTGTACATTGGCTATTGAATATGCAGTTGCAACCGATTCAAAATTCCCCACATGAAAATTACCATGGGTGAAGCTTTAAGAGTATAGTCCTTGTCGAAAAGATAGACGGATTGCGCGTGCGGTTTCCTACATAGTGTTGCGAATGCACAATCGCGACGGAACCTACTCGACCCTCTCGCTTGAAGCATGTTTCCCTCGTTTAGCCCCCGCCGCGATGGTGCAGTACCGCGATCCGTCTATTTTTTTTTTTCGAGAAGGACTGTACCTATGTCTTCCTCGGTGGGTACATTTCGGAAATGACATTACGTACATATCTAGGGTTTGAGGAGGTGACCTCATAGAGAATTCCACGCTTCAACAATATTCAGATTCTTATAGGTTTCTTTGTTTAATGACATCCGAGATTGGTATGGTCTTCATCCTTCGGCCAACGTTTTGGCTATCTCGCCTTTTTCAGGGCCTGAAAGAACTAGACAATTCGAAAGAGACCATGTGCATCAGCAAGTCTAGTCGAAAGCTCAAAATCTTATCTTTCACTCAGTAAAACTTCCGCAAGAAACTAACGTAAACCTTTGGTCGCTGTAGCGTGTTACCGCCGGCTAGGTGGCATGTGGCATACAAGTGGCAAGTGAGAAATAACCGGGTCAATCGCGTTAGGATCAAACTGACAAAGATCAAGATATGATGCTAGCTCATTTGTGACTCAAGACATCCATCCTTTCTGTTCATTACTGGGCATCTGGCTTTCATCCAGAAAGCTTCTATCGTCTTGCGTGTCGCCGTATCAGTTTCTTGGGTTAGTATACTGACTTGGACTTGAAAATCGTCGCCATTATGACGATTTCTTACCAATCGGCGCTTCAGGTTATTGGATGGGATGTGCGGAATGCATAAGGGGATTTTGTCTTGGGGACTAGTACCACATTGATTGCTGGTTGGAGTCTTTGTATTAGTTATTGTTGGAGAATATTCAGATTTTTTTTAGAAAAGCAAACGCAAGTCTTCGTCACAAGAAAATTCGAGAGAGGCGAGTGGAGCTTTTTTGCTTCTACTGAAATATTCAGATATGTAACAATTCGTAACCAATAATCTTCCTCATTTAGGATGAAATTAAGGTCCATTCAACCCCAATAAGACCGAAGAAGCCCACGAAAGACACCACATCAACAAAGACTGCGAGGGGTCCAGCAGTAGAAGCTGTAAAGCCAGCACAGTCAGCAAAGGAGGCGGGAGCTGTAAAGGACCAGATGGCTGTGTCAACTGCACGAGAAGATGCGGCTGTGTTGAGCGATGCTGTGCGGAGAACAGGAATACAGGAGGAATCGTTGCGAACAGTTCTACAGGTGAATCCTTATAAATTGTTACCCTGACCCAACTTATTCGAAGCTCACAAACCCATTACTAGGCTTTGTAATAATTAAATGAGACGAATAATGAGAGAAAGATGGACAACAGGCGCAATAGCGACAAGCCAGACTCGTGCATTCATCTCATTTTTTTTGAGGCTAATTCTAGCCCACAAATAAATTTCAACTTGGTTATTTGACTTTATAGCCCCTAAGCGCAATCGGTAGAAAGTTTCCGAGCGGCGCATGCGCGGCGCGTTCCGCTTGTAACATCGGTCCGGCGTCCTCGCTCAGCCGTTCGATGAAGCCGTACGTCGGAACTAGGCTAAAATAAGCATTTTTATCGGCTACCTAAGACGAGCGGCTCTACGGGGCCAAAAACGAATGAAAAATCCACAAACACATGGAAAAAAGCGGAACGCACCGCGCACGCGCCGCAGGCTTTGCGAGCTCAGAAACTTCCCACCGATTGCGTACAAGGGCTATATCTTCATTTTGCTTGTTTACTACATATTTTCCACTGTGATACTTCTCTAAACCGCACAATGTTTTCAGGCACCACTTATAGACACTAAAGAAGGTGGAGAAAAGTAAGTTCCACTGCATTTCGCTCTGACACTTTCGAATATTCGAATATTCAGAGCGCCATCACCAGTTGTAGTACCGTCACGAACAGCAAGCGATACAAGCATTATGAAGACATACCATTGTTACTGCAAGTGCGTAAGATAGCTATTCTGTATTCCTGACATGGTGGTATGTATCTGTTTTTTTTTTTCAGAATATCCAACAAAAGCAGGCCGCTTAATGATAAAGCATGTCTTTTTGATCCTAAGGTTAAAATGAAGCTGGTTATGACCGAGGTTTGTGCCTGACAGTGTTTTAGTACCTGATTTTTGATCCTGATTGTTGAATTACTTAAAATTCATGTTTAGACTCACCCCATCACTTACTCACGATATAAGCCAGTTCGTCTCATAGACCCGATAGGTAAGGTCTACTGGTCTTTCTTACACCATGTTCTTACTGAGAATGTGCATGCCGCTTTAACCGACATTCATGGAATATCTCCCGCAATGGATGGGTGCGTCTGACGCGCGAAGTACGCACGCACCTAGTACAAATTGCCCTCTAGACTGTCTTGACCGATGACACGCGGTTCACCTGGATATCCATTTTTCAGTCTCTCCTCCGCCCTCAACGAAAGAAGTTTCTGTAAGACCTCATTACTGGAGACGAGAGTTGGGTCCTTTACGATTCCAACTTGCATCGTGCCGTGTGGCTCCCTCGAGGAGAAGACCCGCCAACGCAAGCCAATCCAGACCTTCACTCCAAGAAGTGTCTCCTTTGCTGCTTTTGGGATTCGTAACGAATGCTATATTACGAATTGCTCCCGCAAGGACATACCGTCGCCGGAACTGTTTACGTCAATCAACTTCAGAAACTAGTGGACGCTGTTCGAGAAAGACGGCCGGGGCAAGCTTCTGTCCACCTGCTCCACGGTAACGCTAGGCACCATGTAGCTAAAGAGACGTGACAAGTTGGGGGAGCTGGACTGGGACACGTTTTCCCGTCCAGCCTATTCTCCTGACATCTTATTTCGTTCACTCAAGCCATTCCTAGCTGAGAAAAAATTCACCAAAATTGAAGATGTTGATGGGGCTACCAGCAACTTCTTTGACTCCCAGTCTCCCCAGTTCTGGGAGAAGGGGATCGCTGCCCTGCCCATCAGGTGGGATATTGCAGTAACTAACGATGGTGATTATATTGTTGCGTAAATCCCATTGTACCCTGAGTAAGGAAATAAAGAAGAAAAAAATGTAAATTGGCTCAAGACTTTCTCACCACCCTAATAGTCAACTTGCATTTGTGCTTCTATTCCATTACTTGAGCACTTGATTCTACTTTTTTTGCCTTTTTGACTCTTCCCAAGGATTTCCCTTTCTTTTAGTTTTGAATACGATGATAACCGTCCGTTGTTCCAGAAGGTATCACAGAAGTCACCCAGAAGCCACTTGAAAATGACGCCGGCACCGAGGAGCAAAACTTCCTCACGCCGTTCCATCCAATTCTTCACACTGTCTCCTATGCTCACTGGCATGCAAAAATGATCGAAGAACTCATTCGAAACAAAGATTTTGTCGAATAACTCCTTTTATAGAGCGCTTTTAATAAATATCACATATTTTCTGTGTACAACAACATACATAGTTAGTGAATTTTATTCTATCAGTCGATAATTAGGTTGTGAATAATTAATTTAGCATTTTAGATGTGGATCTTCTCGGTTTACGTGCTCTTCACCCTTTGTGCTTGTGCTCTGAAATTGAAACACATGCATTAGAGAACCACTGATGACCCTGTGACCAACAACTTACTCTCTCCAGATCCATGTCCCTTATGCTTAGGATGATGGTGATGATGACCGTGATCGTACTCGTCATAGTAGTAGTAGTACTCGTCGCAGTCCTCTCCACTCTCGCTGCTTCCTGAAATTACGAGGTATTCATCAAGGAGGTATGGATGGGTTTTGGTCTTCTATACTCTTTACTGCTTGATTTTTTCCATAGATAGAGTGGATTAAACATTTTTCTCCAGATCGAATTCCTAAGGGAACCTCGAAATGAAAGTCTCTGGATCATGTTTATGGAGAGAAATTGTGAAGATTTACAAAATTGAAGGCAACTTGGTGAATAAGACGACTTATAAAGACAATAATATCCTTTTAATCAATGTTTCCTACAGTGAACTCCGCTAAGGTTCGCAGCACGTTACCCTATAGTGTGGGTTACCCATTGGGCTTCAACGACCTTATTTTAGGAATTTACTAATTTTAATAGGCAGAAAAAACCTTGACAATGTCAAAACTCACCTCCACCGCTCTTGCACTTTCCCTTATGCTTATGTTTACCCGGATGACAAGCCGAAGCGATGGTCACCAACACCAACAAAATAACTACAGTACGTTTCGAGAACATCGCGGCGAAGGCGAAGAGGCAGACGAAGGCACTGCGAATTTTGCCGTGATGCTGGCGGTGTTTTATAGGTGGCTGGGTTTCCAAAAACCTGCTACCGATGCCAACGGTGATAATCTATGCAGCTTGAGATTAGCCGCGATCATATCGCTGTTAAGCGAAGAGACCAGGTGGATCGGGTTGAGCTGATCGCGCTTACGCAGTTCTCGGTCGCACCCAAATCATTCTCGGATTTGGAACGGATCCAGGATGGCAGATCTTTTGCCGCCCGGTAATCAGCAAGGCTCCGAACTGTTGCCGCTCGGTAATTAGCAAAACTCTTCGTGTGATTCTTTTGGAGAACTTCGGTAAAATTTACCCAATATTTTTCAATTGCTTCTTCATTCGAGCACATTCATTTTACGTTATTACTGGTATGTACGACAGACACTAGCTACCACAAGTAAACAAGCAAAGTTGTTTGAATGATAATGAGATACGATACACGTGTACTCTCTTTGTTGTTCAAAGTATGCTTCCCAGCTATCTTCGTAAATAAGGACCATGGTCAGACATTCCTTTGCATTTATCAGATCCAGAAACCTCAACGCTTTTGACCTCACCGTCCCGGAATTGCGTTGGCCATGGAAGAAACGAAGAAGAATTGAGTGCTTGTTTTCTTAGAGATTCTAACCCATGGTTGCAATAGCAACTTTCACATGCGAAGTCGCCTTGGAGTTATGTCCAGAATTTCCAGACTGAAATGTACTAGCCTAAAAACAGGTTTCTCCAGGACTCTTCAGGCAGCATCCACCATATGTAGAAGAACCTCGACATGTAACAGTTGTCAAACCATCACTCCTCAACAAATAAAATTAAATATAAATTAATTATTACAATGGCATTAAGTGGCTGAATTAGATTTAATTTGTCGAAACAAGTATCCCTTCTCGGGAGGACAGACTTAGTCCAAAGCTGCAGTCCGCGATTCTGCAACCGCGACGCGGAGGAACTGCACACAGAATCCGTCTGCCTTTTCGGGAAGGACTATACTCAATGTACTACTGTACCACTGAGTTGACCAGTTGTGAATGGACGCTTGTGGGTAAAACGAAACTATCCCTTAAAACATGGGTACCACGACCTAATCTGAATTGTATCCATCAGTGAGCCTTTGCCATCTTGCACACCAGGAAGAAATGTACTCTTGTAGACATGGTAGATTTTAAAAAAACCTCCCAAATTTACTCAGAACCCATTTGAGCTACGAGCTCTTGCAATTTTCGAGGCTACAGCTTCCATGGGGCCTTTCTGAAGCTGCTTGTTTTTTTTTCGGGCATGAATTATCTGATTACTGGATCCAAAACTATCCAAAGATTTCTCATTTCGAATGACTTTTTCAAAAAAAAAAAAGATCACTGGCCAGAAATTTTACGTGCATACACTTTTCTAATTCTTTCTTTTGATCCATTGATCTCTGCTTTCTCATGAGAACATATCGACAGAGCGTCATAATTCAAGGTGATTAGGTGTTTCTGGCACATATCACTGTCGGCGATATCTGTCCATATCTTCGCAAGCGCTTAGAGCGCAAGGCCGAAAATCAGCTGTGATCCAGTGGACGGTGTTCTTGGGTTTAAATAATGTTTTTAAAAAAATAGCGCATAGGTACCTAATCCTAGTGCTTCTTCTGTGTGGCTAAACCTTTATGTGGCTAAACAAGTGGCTAAACCTTGACAATTTCAATTCTGAAGATACTACGTACGTACAGTGTTCGTCAATGGCGGTGACCCGTCTGCGGCCTCGTAAAGAACGCGGCGCGACCGCGTCGCTCACTATAGAATCGTCGCTGCGGTGGCGAATCTGGGTTTTCTTGATAGTTGTTCATCACATTTGATGACAACTAATAAGAAAACTATCTGATCATCAAGAAAACCCCCTAATTTGATGTCCAGGAGAGGATCCCTGCTCGAGCGGAGCGGTCGCGCCGCGTGTTTTTCGAGGCCGCAGACGGGTCACCGCCATCGACGCTCACTGTATATGTCCATGTCATCACAAGCGATTACAGACCTCAAGAAAATTATCAAATCTGAATGATTGTCTGTTTTACTGTAATTCCATGTAATTTACAATGACTTTTCGCTTAATTTTCCAATTTGATCCACATCCAACCATTCCACTGACAATCCCAGCACTTCACTTATCTACGCACACCAAGGACCTGTGGAGGCACAGTATTTATGCCACAAAAAGCCATAGAAATATCATAGCAGATATCAAAGGAGCTAATCTAGCCTCTAACATCATCTGTCTTCTGTCTGTATATATAAAAGTGAAAGTTTGTGTGTGTGTGTGTTTGTGTGTATGTATGTATGTAATGAATAGAAATCGCGGAGAGTGAACCGATCCGGACCAAATTTTGCGTGCAGGTCCAGGACGGACCGGCGGAGGTTATAGGCTACATTTCGCTAGCAATTATCGATTAGTTTATCGATTATATCGATTTTATTGATTTTTTTCGCGATTTTTGCTCAGGAGCTGGTGGAAACGTGTCTACTGGGGTTCTCCAATGTGCTGAGCACGAATATGACAACCGTTTTGTGTGCGGGTATCGATTTATTGATTTTATCGATTTTTTCCACTTTCGCTCGGGGACTTGCAAGGGCGTGTCTACTAGGGCTTTCCAATGTGCTGAGCACGAATATGACGACCGTTTTGTGTGCGGGTATCGATTTATTGATTTTATCGATTTTTTCCACTTTCGCTCGGGGACTTGCAAGGGCGTGTCTACTAGGGTTTTCCAATGTGCTGAGCACGAATATGACAACCGTTTTCTGTGCGGGTATCGATTTATTGATTTTATCGATTTTTCCACTTTCGCTCGGGGACTTGCAAGGGCGTGTCTACTAGGGTTTTTCAATGCGCTGAGCATGGATATGACAACCATTTTTAGAGGGAGTGTCGATCTATTGATCTTATCGATTTTTTCCACTTTCGCTCGGGGACTTGCAAGGACGTGTCTACTAGGGTTCTCCAATGCGCTGAGCACGAATATGACAACCATTTTGAGCGAGGGTATCGACTTATTGAATTTATCGGTTCTTTCCACTTTCGTTCGGGGACGGGTGTGAACATGTCAGTATGCCCAACACGAATATGATAACTACTTTGCTTGAAATTATCGATTAATTGGTTCTATCGACTTTCTCACAATCGAACAGGGTAAAAAAAAAGGTTAACGAGATTATTTAACACGAAATGGTTGTATTTGTATCCTAATTAACCGCATCACCGTGAAAAGCCGAGGGTAGTAAAACTCCCGAGCGAAGCCGGGTATGCCATCTAGTTCTTTTATAAGAGTGGCTTCACTTTTCCATAGAAGGATAGGAGAAATGAAGAAATATTGATTTACTAGTACGTTAATACCTCCATGTGCGCGGATCTGTGTCTTCGTCTCTGATGCTTGAGCGTTCATAACATACGGAAAACGAACGATTAATGTCTATTTTTTCTTGAAGATTATATACAGTAGGCGTCAATGGCGGTGACCCGTCTGCGGCCTCGCAAAGCACGCGGCGCGACCGCACCGCTTACGCTAGAATCGTCGCCGCAGTGGCTTATCTGGGTTTTCTTGATAGTTGTTCATCATATTTGATGATAACTAACAAGAAAACTAACTGACTATCAAGAGAACCCCATAACTTGATGTCCCGGAGAGTGTTTTCGCTCGAGCGGCGCGGTCGCGCCGCGTTCTGTTCAAGGCCGCAGACGGGTCACCGCCATTGACGCCCACTGTAATCAACTCATATTATAAGCAAACGAGATTGTAGTGTCGCCTAACGCGACTATCGGTCCAACATTCTGCTTCTATTCCTCTGCATGGGCACCACCCAGTTTTTTTTTTTGTAGCATCATTAGAACGGAAGCAAAGATGCTGCATTGCAGTACTGCTGCACCACCCCTCCTATGTTGCATAACCTAGGACACACATGTTTTCTACGTTGACCTTTCTGTGGGTTTGTTCAAGCGTTTTCCTCCACTTGAACCTATATGTAGCTAACGTGACGGTGTCTCTGTCGCTCGCTGCACTGGTCGACGATCTTTTCGGTGACGGATTAAATTTCGAAAAGCTGAAGGTCTTCGTGTCAGCGCAGATATAAATCTGGTTTTCCAATCGAGCTATGGGCACTCCCTCTGAAGCATTCTTCATATTGTAACCCACACTATTTGCATTTCCCCATTAAGGTGATGGACTAATCAGCGTTATTTTAGTGAGTTCTTCCACGTTATGTATAGTGTTCTGCACCGGCATGCATCACTGAGGCTACCTATAGTAAACGTGGTGAGGCTCATGGTAAAGATGTGGAAATTTAGGTATTTTAACACATCTTCCCTGCGTAATCTCAATGATGCTTGTCTGCCCTGGGCTTCATACTTTGGGGTTACGTCCCCTATTTACTAGTTGAGTAATCGGGAAAGCCTTGGGCTTTTGGCCTAGGAACCGCATGCATCATTGAGATTACCCAGAGTTAGACTGTTAACACAAACCAAATCTATTCATAGGTTAACAAGGGCGTCAACACGTTTACCTTGAGTAATTTCAGTAATGCATCCAGGACAAGGTTTCACACTAAGATTATGCTGAAGAACAGAAAATATTCATTATGTAACGGAATGGAAAATGTGCATCATTGGTTTTTTTTTTCCAGTAAAAAGGATGAACTTATGATTCACGGATTATACAGATTGATTTCGAAAATTATACCAATGCAATGGACTAGATGTAATTGCACAAAATTTTGTAGCAGTCCTCTGATTATACGACTGACACAATCGTACATTCTGCTGGACCAGCCTGAGTTTCTCTTCCAAATATGTAGCTGCATGAACAGTTCCTCATGCCAATTCCATAAATCCAGAAATTCACTTGCATGGACTTAGGGTCATCATAATTCAGTGGGGCATTTTTGCTGCGATTCCAACATGTTCTTGCGTACACGTAACTCCTGACAGGTCCTATCCCTTCCGCTCCCTGTTAACCAGTTAGGGACGAGGTGATACGTGTTAGTACATGTCAGGACCGGAGCGAAGCCGTGTCGCGGCGAGAGCTACCCCATTGCTGCGCAGCGGTACTCCCAGACGCACAAGAACAAGTTGTTTACCCCGAATGTACAACAGTGATACTGTATATCAGTTCATTTATTAATATTTTAGTATACACGTGTAAATGGAACCGGTATATATGCAGCAGTAGAATGCAATATCCAACAAAATATCGATTACCAAATATCGATTAAAATACACAGTTGCACATGTAGAATTAAGATGGCATCACAAATTGATCCATCTGCACCGGTCTGTTCAAAGCAGCGGGTCTAATCTTCTTTATATCTGAAATAATCGATACGATCAATAAAGGTTCCACGAACAGTAGTTCATCTAAAGTCTTACCTTTTCCATTATTGTTCTTCTCATAGGACGCAAAGACAGTATCAAATAAATAGAAGATGAAGATGAAAATTCGCAGAAAACGCTCGAACATTGTGAATTTTCTGAAATTATGGATGAATACAAAGGTGACCGAGCGAATGAATATACGGATGAAGAGACGAATAAGTGGGTGGGAACCTGATAATGGAAAGAGAAAAAGCTTAAACATCTCGAGAATGAATGAATGAATGAATGAATGGAGTGAATGAATGAATGAATGAATGAATGAATGAACGAATGAATGAATGGGATGAATGAATGAATGGGATGAATGGGATGAATGGGATGAATGGGATGAATGGGATGAATGGGATGAATGAATGAATGAATGAATGATTGAATGAATGAATGAATGAATGAATGAATGAATGAATGAATGAATGAATGAATGAATGAATGGAATAAATAAATCAATGGACTCGAATAGAATGAAGGTACTTCATGAGAAGATTTTCGACTAATAACTCAAATAATCGGATCGGACGGTAAAACATGATGAGAGTACTAAAATTAGCCAATCATAGACAGACGTGGGCGGAGCTAGGCAACTGCTACCAATTGTTCTAAAACAGCACCGCATAAACAAAAGATCCAGATAAGCTCTCAGGTCAACACTTGAGTAAATATTCCCCTTCAACCTTCTGCAGACGAAGGAAAAGCTAGCGGATGTAAATTTGTAGAACTTCTATATCCTTTAAAGAGAGTTCTAAAAATACTAACGCGATTAAGAATGCGATTGACATCGAGAATTCCAAAATATTTTGACAGTTACATCACTTTACAAACTCTTTGCTGGGGATTCTATCTAAAAACACTTTATTTGCGAAGGTATGCGCTAAAAATACTTTACAGGTTAGTCACATTCCTCGATTTTCGATCACGTATGTAGCTAGCGACGCCGGTTTACTGCGAAATAAACTTGTTCTGAAGAAAGTGACTATGTGAAGGTGCTACTGCTGTGACGTGCATGGAGTTAGCAGAGGAGAGACTGGTTTCCACAAGGATTTCCACGATGATAGATCAGGACTGCAGGTGGGCGGAGCGGGGGGGGGGACAACTGTGGGAGCTCAGAAACAGGGCTCTGCGTTAAGAAAAATTTCAAATTTCGTTAATCCGTCAAATCGCTACGTTGCAGTTACGCGTCAATGCGTTAATTCGTTAATCCGTTAGAATGATGAGGTATACCAAATATCTAAATACAAAGAAGAACAAAGAAGTTGCAAAAACCATAGTCAACTTCCAAATCCATAAAATTTCATGAACATTCTTCAAACAAACAAGAGAATTAGTAAGCCGGCCTAATGTAGGAGCAAATAACGAGCCCCTGTGCGTTTACTGGTTCAATTTCTGATTTTTTTTAGAAAGGAATTTCAACGCTTTTCTCGGGTTTTTCGTTAATTCGTTAATGCGTTACGTTACTGGAAAATGTTCGTTTTCCGTGAATATGTTGCTTCGTTAAATTGTAATGCACAGTCCTGCCCGGCGAAATATTATACAAATCAACTCGGTTACCAGTTCAACACAGCGTAAAAAGTTCTAGCTATGAAAAAAAAATTTCAGGACAAACCCCTCTAAAGGAAAATGAACTTCGAAAACAGCTCCAGTTCCAGTAATGAAGAATTCAGATATTCGCGAAGCTTAATAATGATATGCATGTTCGAGATTTCCTCTGGATTTTTCCCTAAAAATCCGTTTTCAAATGGAATTTATGATAATAAACCAAAGCAAGGGGCCGAGACAGCAGGTAAAGGGATAGTGCAGCTAGAACCCTACGAACACAACCCTCGCGTAAATATGAAAAAACCACCACGAACCACTGGCGACGGCTTCGCAGTGCTCCTAAATCCTTCCTGGGGCTGGGCGTGACCTCCAAGGCGGAGGCCATGTGGTCAGCACGTGAACATCCACGTGAGCAAAACTAAGCAGTCACGGGCACCAGGATTTGGCTTTGTCCACAGCAGCTGCTGCTGTGGAGAGCGGTGCAGCCGGTTTAGTGCACATGTACTAGGGCCAGAAATAATCGAGCAAAGATCGATCTGGCGCCGAATATTCGATTTCGAATGAAGGGCAATTTATACCAGACGCGACTTATCAGACGCATGCACCCATTTGCGAAAGATTTTCCATGAAGACTGGTCAATGCGGCATGAAATTCTCAATGAAAAGAAGGTGCGGCCGTCGCGATGTCGTAAACGCGTGCGACTGCTATGCGACTACGATGCGGCTGGCTCCTATTCTTCATCATATAGACGCACGCGCGTCAGTCGCACGCATCCAGTATAAATTGCCCTTGAGTTGAAAATATGAATGATTGGAGAACAGAGGCAAAGAGAGAATGACTGCTCTGCGAGAAAAACAAGAAGGCATGTGGGGCTTCCACCTCTATGGTTGTACGGGTTTTCAAATCTATTTTTAAACAACTATGTAGTTCAATTTATTGAATTGCTAGGGTTTTATTAGACCCTACCTACAATGTGCGATAGTGCAGTTTCTTTCTTTCTTATTTCTCTCCATTCTCAAAAAAAAATGTTGGGCTATCAATGATATTCTTCGGGCTAATAATTGTTCCAAAATACATATAAGCCTTCCCGAAAAAGTGGGTGTGGAGCATTATACATGAAGAAGGCGGTGCGGGGGAACTCTGCGATTGGTCAATTCGAACGAATGACCAGAAGAATATCCCGACAGCACCCGCTTTCCAGGTATAACGCACCATACCCCGAAAAAGTTGATGGATACCGCGTGGTTTTCACGTGCATATCACATGGCCATGTTTGAAATACTGCTGTTTAATCCCACAATGAGTGCAGCCCCAACGGAAAGAAAAATATTCAGGACCAGAGATCACTATGTTTTCCTTCTGGTAAAACCGGTGCTTAGGCATTACAGCCTTCTTATCTCAAACATAAAAATCGTTTTTGTAAAACGGATGAGCAAAACACCGCGTACATAAAGTGCGATAGAGTAACGGCAAAATAGAAATTTACACCATCGTTTCAAATTACCTGTAGATTCCTCCGTGCTTTTTATACAAATTTCGGTCACCCAATCGCCTTCTCAGGAACAAGGAACAAGGAAAAATAAGGTCCTTTCCAGAAATGATTCAAAGATCACGTGGAAAACATATCATCGCAAAACGGCGTTAACTGATGCTTCTCACAAGGTTTTCACGACAATACTGTGACGGAGCCTAAACCCACAACCGTATCAAAACAAACAGATTACTGGCACTAGTCTACGATGTATGCGTAGTTTGACGCTAACGCTGGCCATGAAAACAATCTTCCACCTGGCTAGCTGATATGAGCATGTGGTTTCCTACAGCGGTATGTGAAATATGTGGCACGTTTTTTATAATTCTCCGTGGAATCGGGCCGCAAAAAATCCAGAATGCAGTTACACCTCTCGAGCAACTTGGGACTGGATGCATAAGTGAGATTACCCAGGGTAAATTTGATGGCGCTCATTTCAAAGATAGGTAAGTTTGGGTGTGCTAACACGTTGACCCTGGGTAACCTCAATGATCCATCGACCCCTGAATGTGGAATATCGATACCTTAGAAGGGAATTTTGCTCACGAGGCTTTGATAAACGTATTGTTTGAAAGTTGGGCCAGTAGATTCCAGGTTTTGGAAGAGCAGAAGGGAACCTACCTAATTCCATGTTCAGTTTTCGTTCATTGCGAAAAGAAAATTTACCAGATAATAAAAACATGGGTACTAAATACAAATTTGGAATTTAAAAAAAAATTCAACTAGTAGCTTGGCTGATATTTCGACTTCCAGCTGTAGAAGCTGCAACAAATGAGATATTCTTCGAAGAAATTATTGGAGAGTGTATAGTCTCTCTCGGAAAGATAGACGGAATCCGTGACTGCAGAATCGCGGCGGGACCTGGACAAGGGATGAGGAGAGAGCACGTTCCAAGTGAGAGGGTCGAGTAGGTCCCGCCGCGATAATGCAGCCGCAACGCCATGAAATCGCACGCTTTGATAGCAGATGGAAACAAATAATTATAGAATTCCATGAACGGCATCGTATTGGATTTGCAATTAAGCCTCAAACAACTTGTGGCAACTTCCGCGAGAATCTTTTAAATTGGTCTAAAAGTCTTGCACCAAATTCTATACATTATTGTTCATAATTGGGACCTGGCCTGCCAATTTTTCTAGTTAACAAGTAGTAGAACATTTTACCAAATTCTACTGCCACAGAATTTCAATTCAAGATCGATAAATTCCGGATCGACCAACAAATGTTGGTGCAGAACTTTCGGACCAGCCAAAAACTACTTCAAGAACAAAAGCAATGAGCAAAAAGATTCTTTTTACTAGGTGCCTTTACAAGTCAGAATCACAGCAATCCAAGGGGAATCCCTATTGTTTTCGAGCAGTGCAAACACACCATTGATGACGATCGAGAACGCTTGGAAAGAAAACTAGTCTGCTGGTGGGACATCGCCGACCGCGATGAGGCCATGTGGCGCCACTTGTGAAGGCCAGCGCGGAAAAGTGATCTTCGATCGAAGTCAGGAAGTGTACACAAATTCTTCTAGAAAGATGGGAGGGATGGAAAAATTCGATTAAACCTTCAATTAGCAAGCATGTGCTCACATTAATACATGGAAATTACATGGAAATAGCTTGTATCACATGGAAAGAAGGACATTCACTAGGAAAAAGAACTACCACTGAACAGTTGACACCTACACATAGAGGTCGAATAGAGTAGCCCATTTCCTGCTACTCTGCTACAAGAATAGGTGAATGCATTGTAATGTTCTTTTTTTTTCAACAACACGATGGATATTAGCCTCCCAGCCAATTCTTAACACTCTGGTCCCATTCTCACTACCTCTCCGTGAATACTCATTACATTAAATTATTATAATTTTCAGTACTCTTCGAGGGAATTATCTCCAATTTAGCCCTTTCGTCAATAAAGGTCCAATAATTTTTCTAAACTAGCATAATCTTATCATCACGACCCAAATGAATGACGCAACATTAAGATAACGTTTCGCCCCCATTGTTGCGAAGATAACGGCGATCACACAAAAAAATTTTTCCATTAGATCATTTCTTTTATGGAATTTGGGAACATTTTCTGGACAAATACGATTTTTGAGCTCTCTGATGTGTTACCAGACTGGTGAAAGCACGGCGCTGTATGAGTACTGCTCATTCAGGACATGCACATGATCAGGGCTTGGATGCACCACTGAGATTACCCAGGATAGATGCGTTGATGCCTTGGTTAACAGTGGGTTTGTGGGGTGTTGCAGGTTTAACCTGGGTAATATGGATGATGCATCCAAGTCCAGGTGACGCTAATGAATGTACAGTGAACTCCAATCGGCAGTAGACAAGCGGTGGGACCGCGGCGCGGCGGTCTTGGGTAGAGACATCAGAGCCAGCATGCAAAGCCTGTGTCTCCGCCCAAGAACGCCGCGCCGCGGTCCCGCACATTTCCTACGGTCTTTCTACGGTTTTGAGTTCACTGTATGTGTAGAATCTAATCAGTTTAAAAAGTTCATTTCATCTCTCACTTGTTTATATCTCTTCCCCTGTCCTCAAAAAAGGGTTACCTCTTTCCTCCTCCCCCCGCCCCCTCCCTCTTAAGCGACTAGACCCCAACAATAAGTACAGCTCTTCTCCAAAGATAATCCGTGAATGCAGAGTCACGGAAGGACCCGGACGAGAGATGCGGAGGGAGCATGCTCCAAGTGAGAGGGTCGAGCAGGTCCCGCCACGATTCTGCAGCCGCGACGCTATGGAACCACACGCGCAATCCGTCTATTTTTTTGACAAGGACTATAGTTCGATAGCATTGCAGGAGTAAATGTGAAATTTAGTTCCTTATGCCAATTTCGTTTTCATTGTGCACTTTCCGATGTAAGATATGGAAATTCACCACAAGTTTCAATTATAAAAGTGAAGCATGCACAGTGAAAACCAAACGGCGGTAGAAAGGCGGCGGGACCGCGGCGTGGTGTTTTTGGGCAGAGACAAGCATGTGGAGCATCTGCGTCTTTGCCCAAGAACACCGCGCCGCGGTCCGACCCTTGTCTACGACTGTTTGGAGTTCACTGTAGTAAATAGTAATAGTAAATAGTGTTTAATTAACTGAGTTTTAGACAGCTGCAGCAGAGCCCACGTTGGAGCTGTTGAAGCAGGGCTTGCAAATCTCGTAAAATTTCCAATATGGATGATAGGGGGAGCCTGGATGGATTCGCAGTAACAATACTCAGCAACAACACTCCATTCAAACCGTTTTGATGAAAGATCGCCTCTCGAGCACGTGCAATTCACGTGGACTTGTTTTCTAAACAAAGCGGTGGTCTACTGCGTCCACACCAGCTGTGTACCCGTTGAACTGTATACTAGGTACACATGTACTGGGGCTGGTTCGTAATTACAGAGAGAACGTTAGAGGAGAAATTTTTATTTACAGCATGTAACCGATAGAGGCCTTTTTCGTAACGCTGCACATTCACGGACGGTTGTGGTGTGGCTTCTGGCTCGTTGCCAGAACCTAGAGTTCAAAGCAAGCTGCTGTTGACAAAACCAAAATCTGTTTGTTTGTTTCGGTTGTAGAAATACCACCGAATAACCTCAAGCGCCAACTAATCAGGAACCGAATGTACGACCGCATATGCTCCACGGCCAAATGCGTTGTTTGCCCTGAAGGGAGGACAGGCGACTGCATGAGTTCGGGAGTAATCTACCTGATCGCTTGCAAAAGTTGTGGTGAGGAGTATGTCGGCGAGACGGCACGCCCATTGTGTGCGCGCATAAAGGAGCACCTAGATGGCAAAGAAAAATCACGTCCGACCACGCCATTGGGTGCTCACAGAAAACTGCGACATGACGGAGTGAATTTTGAAGTTAGTGTAAAAATCTTAGCGCGAGAACCTCAAACATCAGCTCGCAAAACGTTAGAGGCATTGTGGATTCATGCGAAAAGTCCAAAAATGAATCGCAAGGAAGAATGCCTCTCAATCACACGGGAACTTGCGCCATATCTGGGACTGCTCTTCTGATCCAATAGAGTACGCCTAAGTCATCCGCTCTAGTGGACAGTTAGCGGTCGTTCCAGTCATCACGTCACTCCAGTGACATCGAAGTGGTGAGCGTTTGGTGGTCCAGCAGCTAGCTTCTTGATTGAAAACGAGGCTTAGCGTTTCGTTTGTGTGGTATTGTAGAGATTTGACCGGATAGTTAGCTTATCGAATCGCCCATTTCAGGCTCTGAAGACGGCGATTTGCCGAAACGTAAGCCAAAATAAACTAGTTGCCAACCTCGCCTGAAGCTCACAAAAGCAATCGAATCATTGTTCAAAAATGCCGAGGTTCATTGAGAGTCGGACCTTTCAATTACTTCGCAACGTGCCAGCTGAATTTTTCCGACTCACCAAAGAAGCACTGTCGCTAAGACAGAAAATCGTAGCGACGAGACAGTCAATCCACTTTCTTCATCGATGTCTGCTTCACCGCATTGTCCCCAACTTCATTCGGCAGAAGCGGCTCCACGATTTGTGCAGATTGCCAGAGAGCGACCACCGAGTAAAAGCCATCCAACACCGTCTTCTTCGAATTACACTTAGAATGAAACAAGACCAGATGTACGCTATGCTGAAGAAGTGCATATCGAAGGAACAACACTGTGCTTATCACTTGGGCGATCGCCTCTGGACGGAGATAGTGGGTGGGTCGATTTCGATATGCGATCGTATTCGGTCTAACCTCAAAAGTACCCTGCAAAAGAAATTCGACCGCCTGCTAAGTAGATCGAGGAGTGACGCTGCACAACAACCGAATGCAATGAACCCTCGTAATAATGGTGACCGTGAAACTGAGACTGTAGAGTGTGTACCATCTCGAGTGACCGTGTTGGGAGGATTTCCGCTTTCTCAGAACGCGCTCTCTGCTCTAGAATTGGGCCCTAGTTTTTCTCCATCACAGCCCATTTCTACAATGGTTCTCCGCAACATCACTTGTGCTCTACACGTCCTTCAAGATAAACTCCGTAGTAAAGCGAATCGCGACTGTCTGTATACGAACCAAGGACTAGTTGAATCGCGTCTTACGATACCTTTTCCGAGTGCGTTCTTTAAACAGCAAACTGCCAATCCGAGTGTCGACGTGGGCTTCCGACTATTCGCAGACGAAGTTTATAAAGTTCTTGCACGGCAGCGTCAGAGGAAAACTCGCTCCAATCTGTCGTTTGCACAGAAACGAGGTGTAAAAGAAATCCGAGAGCTGGTTGAATCTGCGCAGATAAGACTGTCAACAAGTGATAAGGGCGGCGAGTTTGTGGTCATTCCTCACAACCTGGATATTGCGATAACAGAGAGACATCTCCAAGATACCTCTCTATATCGTCCATCTTCAGCTAGTGAGTTCCTCACACAATACCGCAAACTGAACAGAGAATGGGTAAGAGAAGCAAAAACAGCTGGATTGCACCCGGCTGTTATTGCTCGCCTCAAAATTACACTACCCGTTTGTCCCGTGCTCTATCTCCTTGTCAAAACACATAAGCTCCAATCAAACAGTGACCTGAATTCCAATGACCCCTCCACTTTCAAAGTCAGACCCATCATCAGTTGCGTTGGAGGGCCAACGGATAGAATAGGGTGGTTCCTCAACACAATAATTGCACAATTGTTGAACTACATTCCTGCCCATCTTGCAAACACTCGCATGTTCCTGGATCGCCTACGTACCACGAATATTACCGAGGACTGTATTATGGAGTCATTCGACGTCAATGCGCTCTACACCAACGTTTCAAATGATTCCGCTATGCAGGCAATTTCTGAGATGCTCAGTGAACATGCAGGCAACATCAATCTATACGGTTTCTCGGTACATCAACTCATGACCCTACTGAAAGCATGCCTTAACTGTAACATATTCAGTTGGTCCGGTAAACATTTTGCGCAGATCAGGGGCTTGGCGATGGGTCAAAGGTTGGCTCCTACCCTAGCAATTGCTTTCATGTCAAGGATTGAAGCCCCAGTCTTACAATGCCGTCCTCTGCTCTACTGTAGGTATATTGATGATTGTTTTGTGATCTGCGCTACTCAAGCTGAGATGGACAAATGTTTTGAATTGATGAATGAACAATCCGAACAAATAAAGCTCACTAGAGACACACCCCGGAACGACTGGCTCCCTTTTCTGAACGCTCAGATTAACATTGCCCATGGTATCTGCAGGACTAAGTGGTACCGCAAACCAAGCAACAAGAATATCTTAGTACACTTTCTCTCTGCCCATCCCGCCCATGCAAAGAAAGCTATTGTTACCAACATGTTTCGTACAGCAACAAGAGTTTGTAGCGGATTGGAGGAGAAGGAGGAATCGCTAGCTCTTGCTCAGCGAGTTGCTGCAATGAATGGATACACCAACCAGATACCCAGGTCCAAAAGGCACAAAGGTGTAGTAAGACAAAGTCGGGAGTCCACGCACGCGGATAAAATACCCTTCTGTCTGCCGTTTATCTCCGATGAGGTAAGCACTGCCATTCGACAGTGTCTGAGGAGAGCTGCTCTAGATGAATATGTTTCGGTTGTAGAAATACCACCGAATAACCTCAAGCGCCAACTAATCAGGAACCGAATGTACGACCGCATATGCTCCACGGCCAAATGCGTTGTTTGCCCTGAAGGGAGGACAGGCGACTGCATGAGTTCGGGAGTAATCTACCTGATCGCTTGCAAAAGTTGTGGTGAGGAGTATGTCGGCGAGACGGCACGCCCATTGTGTGCGCGCATAAAGGAGCACCTAGATGGCAAAGAAAAATCACGTCCGACCACGCCATTGGGTGCTCACAGAAAACTGCGACATGACGGAGTGAATTTTGAAGTTAGTGTAAAAATCTTAGCGCGAGAACCTCAAACATCAGCTCGCAAAACGTTAGAGGCATTGTGGATTCATGCGAAAAGTCCAAAAATGAATCGCAAGGAAGAATGCCTCTCAATCACACGGGAACTTGCGCCATATCTGGGACTGCTCTTCTGATCCAATAGAGTACGCCTAAGTCATCCGCTCTAGTGGACAGTTAGCGGTCGTTCCAGTCATCACGTCACTCCAGTGACATCGAAGTGGTGAGCATTTGGTGGTCCAGCAGCTAGCTTCGTGATTGAAAACCAGGCTTAGCGTTTCGTTTGTGTGGTATTGTAGAGATTTGACCGGATAGTTAGCTTATCGAATCGCCCATTTCAGGCTCTGAAGACGGCGATTTGCCGAAACGTAAGCCAAAATAAACTAGTTGCCAACCTCGCCTGAAGCTCACAAAAGCAATCGAATCAAAACCAAAATCATTTCTAGGCACAGAAGCCCGCCACAGCTATGCCTTATTGATTTCTTTTTGGCGCGCGCACAAGTTCACGGCGACCGCGTCGCAGCCGCGCACTAGATCCCCGTGATTTTGGCGCAGGCTGTGCACAGCTGTTTCTGAGTGAATAATTAATCACTTTTCAATGAACAGAGGTACACTTACACTACTTTTGTACTGTAATCAATAAGGTAGGGAGAAATCGCAAAAATAAATGTGATAAAATCTGGAAAAAAAATTCCGAGAATAACTGGAGATGAATGGAATGAAGTCACGTGGTGTAAATGTACTCTAAGATTTACTTCCAGAAGAAAACACCCAGTTATCAACGTGACTCGCTCGAGAGAACGTGTGGGGATGCCTGGCGCCGTTATCACAGCCAGCGCATTTTTACACCGCTACGTGGACATCGCAAAGATGTGAACAGTGGTTTTTCCTGATAGACGCAATCATGGTGGCCTTGAAGGTGAATCAAAGGGACAATCGGCAACCTGTGGTCTTTTTCAGTGGCCTTGAGGGAGAGCCCGCTACCCCGGGTGAAACAGTCTTCAAACTTCATAAGTGAGTTAGCTAGCATAGGCTGATGTGTAACGGCACTCCATACATTTTTGGAATGACATGAAGATATCGTCAGTAATACATATGGTCAGTTCGTTTTTGAGGATGCGTATGCCGCAGCATTGGGGCACGCAGCGCGGCTGGCCCAACAGCTTACCCTTGATCAATTCGGCGTCTTCACTGAATTTTTTCGCCTGTTTGCTGTTCTAGTGTTCATACTTAGTTTCTAAAATAACTACAAGAAGGAACAAGCCATAAAAATAACCGAGGACGCCAAATTGATTGTAGATCAGTTTTTGGGCCGACCGCGCCGCGTGATCTAATGCCAATGGAGCCGCTGTCACGGCATCCGCACTCTCCAAACGTACACACTCCATCTATTAATCAGGAAGTTTTATTTGCCCCTTCACTAATTGACCAAAGAATGAATCGGTGAAAGTTCCGACCAGTCCTCGTGAGAGTTTGAAAAGTCACAAATTGTAGATACGAATTAACATCTAACCCACGTGATGTCCTCGATTTACGGCAAAGAATTCTGAAGACCAGGAGCTCCTAATGCGGCACGCCCCGTGCGCGCTCGTGCAGACAATGGGAAACTATGTACGAGGCATCGAAATTAGCTGAAGTGACCACTTTATAGCACACTAGACGGTATACCCGGCTTCGCTCGGGAGTTTTCTACCCCCGGTTTTTCACACTGATGCGGATAGTTATTGATACTAATACAATCACTCGAACTGCCCACGAACATTTCGATGATCATCATGTTAAGTATCCTCGGTAGCCCTTTCGTCACCCGCACGTAAACAAAATAACCGGTATAAAAAATTAATCAGATTGGTGCAAAATGATTGTCATATTCGTGCTCAGCGTATTCGATAACCCCAATAGACATGTCCTCACCGACCCTTGGGCAAAAATTGCGAAAAATCAATAAAATCGATAAATCAACACTTGGCGCAAAACGGTTGTCATATTCGTGCTCAGCGTATTCGATAACCCCAGTAGACATGCCCTCACCGACCC
>JARK01001729.1:0-23546 GCA_000688135.1 Ancylostoma ceylanicum | reverse complement strand
CACACACACACACACACACACACACACACACACACACACACACACACATACACACACACACATACATACAGACATTCATTTTTATATATACAGATAGATATGTAACTATGAGCTCTTTTATTTTCTGTGAAAATTCATCTCAATGTGATAGTATAAACTAGAAAAAAATAGAAGAGGACGAAGGGGCAGATGTGAGGAGGAAACCACAAGTATGAAGGAAGTGAAAGGGAAAATCCAAGATGCCAGCAAGAAAATAGCGTATGACATTTTCGGGACACTCACACGTAATTGTTGCCCGGAAGAAAGGTTTTCAGAAGCACCCGACGTTTGCGGTGTAACGACGTGCCAGCTTACGATTATTGATATAAAAGTAGACGAGCTACGAATGATCTACGTACCTATCTATGCTCTTCAGTTTGATAAAAATAAACACAAGCCTGATGATACTTCACCTGCGAAACAAAGAAAATAAAAAGGTAAAAGATGTAACTGCGCAACTCTTTCCAAAGAGTGTAAACTGGCATGTCGTTGGACAAACGGATCACTTGCGCATCGTTGGAGCAACGAATCAGAGAGGGGTAACTTTTACCTTCAGCAGCAATATTTTTATGACAGTCATGAAAAAAAAAACAAGACTTTCCATGATTTTTTCGAGATATCGATAAGTTAGCAACACTTTTCGAGCTGTTATTCAGAAACGAAAAGTGCAGGTGAGTGCCTTCAAAGGTTCGATCTGCATAGGAAGCTAATTATGCTGGTAACAATGGGTATACATGTATGAGAAGGCGGATTGAATGAGGGTTTTGGAAAATGGGGTGCTCTGAAGTGGTCAGGCTTTAAAATGGGATTTGACGAACATGGAAAACAAGGACAATCTTTTTGAAGAGAAATTGCCTCGTGGCTTGCGGGGTCTTTTTGTCAGATAAAGATGTTTCCTGTCTGGTTAGTTTTTTGGATGATGTGTCCTTGAAACGTGCGGAGAAAGAGGGTAAAACACCAATGTTCATTAGAGCGAATTCAAAGCTCACGAGATCAAAACAACTGACTCAGAAGTCGTGATAAGGCGGTTAGAGCAGTTGTTCATGATATTTTAGCAAGGATAGGCTCCAGTTACCGCAACACGATCACTGTCCGCGTTTACATCCACTTGGGACCAACCGCTTTCGAACAATTTGCTCGTGAGCGACGATCGCGTCGCGAGGAAGTATGAACAAAGCTTCCGCGATCCATCGAGAATGGATACCGATATGTACCGATTCAATATTGCGACGGCAACGCAGGACACTGCACTCTACCTGTAGTACACAGTGAGCCTAAAATATGCACAATTGCGTACAATCATCCTTGCATCATAGAACACCGCCCGTATGCTTTGCCGCGCCGCAACACCTATGCGTTGCGCAAGGATGACTGACTGCAACTGTACTCGAAATCGTTGGCGTTCACACGTTGGGTGATGAATGTTCATAGAGTTCATACACTGCTCCACTACGCTCGCTTGCGTCACTTTAGAAATGTTCAAAAAGTTCGCGCCACGCTAGATCATACATTTTTCCTTCAAAAGAAACATTCGGAATTTTAATGCCTCAAAGAACATGGAGAATAGAACGTGGTAATTCGGATACCTAGAAACAAAGTACATTAGCGGTTCTATCCGCTAACAACTTGCACTCGACCCCAGAAAATTACACTCGTAACAAAACCAACTAGCAGTAAAATGACAACGACGATCGACCACGAACCTGTAAAAAGTACTGGACTGATGTCTCTGTTGTATGTACCCAATTACACTGGTGATGGGATTTGTACAGAAGCTAAAGAAAGGAATACATTACCTGAACCACCCCGTTCTATAATCGAGCTCAACCCGGGAAATCGCGGTTTTTTTTTTGTGGAAACTACCATCATGCCGCGGAAGCAAAATGACAGAGATGTATTAAGTAGAACAGCTCAAACACTGGTTAAAGGGCCACTGGACTGAATTATAATAGGGTAAGTCATTTTGAACGCAGTTGATCCCGCCACGCGTCCTTTATAACTATTGTGTCAAAATTATGCAGTTTGACTCCTATAATTGACTACAAATCACTATATGTACATACCGTCTATCCGAAACGATGGCGCAGCCGACGCGGTCGGAGATCCACAGGCGGCGCGGCTATGGCGTATGCTGTATGCTGCCAAGTCGCCCACGTCACAGCCGCGCCGCCTCTGGATCCCCGAGCGCGTCGGCGGCCCCATCGTTTCGGATAGATGGTATATGTCTAGAGATAATCCAGTCTCCGCAAATTCAGAAAAAAAAAACCTTCCCGCTTTTGAAATTGAAGTGAAGATCCTCGCTTGTGAATGGATGCACTTCCTTATCAGAATTCCGCTCCCCTCTGGCCTGGACTACTGGAGTCTCCCCTGGTACTTGTCTGTTTTACGAATTTTGCGTATTGGACGAGGTGAAGGGTGGAACTGATTACAAATACGATAAGCATTTACGATGAGAAAGCCGATTTGAAGGCTAACCCTCCAGGAAAGTTCGGAACTACACCACCCCATACAGGCAAAATAGGAGAAAGTCAATCAAATCAAGCTTATATTGCAAAAGAACTACTATATTCGTGTTTAGCACCTTCAAAAACCCCTCCATGCAATGTTTCAGCGAGATTGTGAGGCACTATTCGGCTAGTTCTGCCCCAAAATCTCAAAACGAAAATTTTTTCCCAAACTTCGCCTAGGAGGGTTTTCTGGGGTGTTGATCACGAATATCGCATCCATTTTGTACCGTAACCCCATTTTTGTGGGGTTATGGTAGGTATGCCGTAGATACGGTATCTCACAGGATCCTCTCAAATTTTGCACAGAGATGTTATTTGGGGTGCTGAATATCGTATCTATTTTGTACCGTAACCCCACTTTTAATGGGATACGGTGGGTATACGGTACAAAATTCACAGAAAATGCCAATTTCAAGAAGAAAACGAAGGTGGCATGCAAAATAATGTTTATAATCGTGATCAGCGCTTAAAACAACCCCTCTACGCAAAATCTGAGAGAATTCTATGAGATACCGTATCTACAGTACACCTACAGTAACCGTACAAAAAAGGGGTTATGGTGCAAAATGGACACGATATTCGTGTTCAGCACCTCGGAAAACCCCTCTAGGCGAAGTTTTGGGGAAATTTTTCATTTTGAGATTTTGGGGCAGAACTAGCCGAATAGTGCCGATTGTGAGAGATGAGTCAAGTTCAGTAAAAATCGATAAAATCAATAGAATCGACGTTGTCATGCGAAATAACCATGATATTCGTGATCAGCACTTCCAATTCCCTTTGTATGCAAGTTTTCAGAGAAATCCATGACTTTGATTTTGGGGTCGGTAGTGGGGCCACTGAAGTACAATAGTACCGAACTTGGATTTAGGGAGCGTACGCATGCGGCGCTGTTGCGTCGCGGCGTACATCTTGACCGTCTCCCGCTGACGCCACCTCGCTACCGTAGGGCAGCACTCTTGCAATGCGCATCTGCTGTGCTGGCTCTCCAGTTTTCGCACGTTCCGAAGCGTTCTACCAAAGTTCTAACAAGTCTGGACGGAAAACGAACGTTAGAACGAGTTAGAATACACGCGAGGCGCGTCAGAACATGTCAAACCCGGTATATTAGCGCAATGAAGCCGTGTTGTTGAGGTGGTGCTCAGCGGCTGCGAAGAGGTGTCAGCGGATGGACCAGCACTGAATCAGAACAACCCCGAGTATAGTTTGTTTAAAAAAAAGTATATAAAACTGGATGACGCGAACTCAAAAATTTTTTTTATTCAGTCATGAAGTTTATTAGAGTACTCGACCATAATTGTGGCCCTGAAGAGGGCCGTTGGGTTAGAAATGGGTTTGCAGATAAGCGCAGGGCTTATTCGCTGGAGGTGTACTTTGTCACAGTTTTCGTGCCCTCCGAGACGGCAAGCTTCGCGAGTTCTCCAGAGAGAATCAGGTGGGCGGAAGTCTGGACTTCACGAGAGGAGATTTCGACCGCTTGTTGTTGTGCGCAAGTCGCGACGCCACAGCAGCGATGCGCTCGAGGACGTCGGTAGCGAACGAATCCATGCTCGACATCGTACTTGACGTCATACCGACGGACCAGCTCCACCGCGCAGCGGATGCACCCAGAGTGGCTCTCCTTACGGTGGCATCTCTTCTTTCTCTCTCCAGATCGACTCGCCTTCGGCGTCTTCGGTGCCCTCCCGGACTTCTTCGCTCCTTTGGCAGATGGCTTCGGTGGCATGCTTTCACTCCAACGTGACACCCGGTTGCGGAGCGCGCCACGTTGCAGCCGCTTTTAAAGAGGAGCCGCGAGGATGCTCCGCCCCCTAGGCGGAGCATCCTCGCGCGGGGCCTATAAAAGCGGCGGCAGGGCGACGGCTTCATCAGTGTTCACAGTTTCGTGGAGATGTCTGGACGCGGAAAAGGAGGCAAATCGAAGAGTGGGACAAAGGCGAAGTCACGATCGGCCCGAGCAGGACTCCAGTTCCCAGTCAGCCGTGTGCACCGTAAGCTGCGCAGAGGAAACTACGCCACACGCATCGGAGCAGGAGCTCCTGTCTACCTGGCTGCTGTGCTCGAATATCTCTCCGCAGAAGTCTTGGAGTTGGCCGGGAATGCCGCTCGCGACAACAAGAAGACCCGCATCAATCCCCGCCATCTCCAGTTGGCTATCCGCAACGATGAGGAGCTGAACAAACTGCTCTGCCGTGTGACCATCTCGCAAGGAGGAGTCCTGCCGCACATACACGCGGTACTTCTGCCGAAGAAGACTGCCTCCGAGAAGGAAGAGAAACAGTAACTATCTGAACTACGGTTCGTATACTAACCCAACGGCCCTCTTTAGGGCCACATTCATTGCTCGAATACTCTGGATCACTTTTGGTAATAAAGTATTATAGATAGTGTACCTTTATGCGCTTTTCGTATGCTGAGGGACCAAAATTAGGAATGACCAATGATTTTTGAAAACCATGTTAAGTGTAAAGGATGCTAGATTTTCCTTGATTACTAATAGGAGTCTGGTATAACTGCGCAGTGGAGGTGTTATTTGTTCATGGAAGCCTTTCATAGTTGGCGACACGAGTAGAGTGCTACTGAAGACAGCGGTGTGTGAAGAGTAGGACGAACGCAAGAAATCGGGAGGCACTATTTTCGAGGTCATCGCGATCCAAACCTCTGCAGTAACAGAAGTTGCAACGCAGCCGCTACGCAACCCAGCCGCAAGGCTGCTGCGTGGCGCAATGGCTGGCGGAAAACGACGTGGCCGCCACGGAGCAGCCTTGCGACTGGGATGCGTGGCGGCTGCGTTGCAAATTCTGTTACTGCAGAGGTTTGGATCGTGGTGACCACGACTATAGGTTCTGCCGCGTTGCATTGGTTGACTCACGTCTAATATGATGAGGAATATGGTATAGTCGCGGTCGTCCTTATTCAGTGTTGGTTCCTTCGCTGGCGCCGCCTCGCAACCGCAGCGCGGCACTCTTGCAAAACGCGCTTGCTGAGCTGCCTCTCTGATTTTCTCACGTTCTGACAAGATCTACCATAACTTTAACAAGTTTGGGCAGAAAAGGAAGGTTAGAACAAGTTAGAATACGCGTGATGCGTGTCAGAACATGCCAGAGCGGGACACATGTCAGGACGACTGCGAGTACAGCCAGAAATGGTATTCCCATCATGACTGGCGCATCGGTGTTGCGGACCCATCGTCTTTAGGGTTGGACAGTTGGTGAGTATCCTAAACGTATTTTTTGGGATCAGCAGTACGGCGGTGTAGGAAAATATCGCGCTAGGATACAAATGGCTGCAAAGCTGGCCAAACGGAGCTTCCCAGTCGCAGCTACCGGAACTCCCGGCTTGCATTCATGTGATCTACCACTTGACTGGAGGTTACTGTCTCAACCGCATCTTCTTTTGCATAGAGGGTCTATGTACATATTTTCAAACACCAAAAACTAGGTTTTGGTACGTCTATTAGAGTTTGGGATCATTTTATTCACATGCGAATAGAGATGCTCGCTCTATTTTGCATCTTGGAGTTGCGGGAAAACTACATACATAACATTGTCTGGCACTATTCGGCTAGTTCTGCCCCAAAATCTCAAAATGAAAATTTTCTTCCAAACTCCGCCTATGGGGGTTTTCCGAGGTGCTGAACACGAATATCGTATCCATTTTGTGCCGTAACCCCATTTTTGTACGATTACGGTGGGCGTACTGTAGATACAGTATCTCATAGAATCCTCTCAGATTTTGCGTAGAGGGGTTGTTTTTGGCGCTGATAACGATTGTAAACAGTATTTTGCATGCCACCCTCGTTCTCTTCCCGAAATTGGCATTTTACCCGAATTTTATACTGTAACCTACTATATCCCAATAAAAATGGGATTACGGTACAAAATAAATGCGATATTCGTGATCAACACCCTAAATAACATCCCTATGCGAAAATTGAGAGGATTCTGTGAGCATACGTACGATAGGGGTGAGACAGGGGTCAAAAAAGTGAAGGTTGTCTGGGCCGAAAAGTGAAGGTTGTTCCGCAACCATAGCTTCGATAATGCTGAGGAAGGGTTCATCAAAGTGAACGATGACGTATACAAAACAGTGAAAGCTGTTTCAAACATGGATTCAACCGAAACTATTCTAATATTGCTCAGAAAATGAAGAAAAGATCGTTTGTTCGGAGATGGAACGCCGAAGGTGAGATTTGCGCCGGCTTCCTGCTTTCGTGCCGGGACCAGCGCTCAGCCTAACGTAGAAAATGCCCCAGATCGATTTTTGCTAAATATTTCGGTTGTTTCACAGAACTGTATGTTGCGCAGTTGTCAGCGATTTTCCTCATGAAATTCTCTACAAGATGACACCAAGAGCGACAAATTTCATCAAGAATCCAAGGAGAAATCAATTTTTAAAACCTAGACGGGGGATTTGCGTCCTTTAAAATTTCTCTCCAATCTTGAGAAATCGTGAGTTGCGCAGTTGTCTATTGAATTGGCGACATCATTGCGCATGCAAAGCCCATTGAAGCAGGTGCCTTTATCTGAAACTGACCCAGAAAACGGGTCATGTATGAAAACGCTTTTTTACTTTATATCTCTTTCAGATCAAAAATTCAGGGGTTGCGCAGTTGTCAGCTGCCGAGCCCGTAAGATTCCGAGTAGAATGGTATATAACACTTGATACTTCCTTTAACGCTGGGCTGAAAAAGCCTGCCTGAGCCAAATGCCCCGTGTAGCTCAGGGGGGTTAGCGAGGGAGCACGCAATAAGGGAGGGTGCCAGACGCGAGGGTGAGCCAGACGGGGTATTTGGCTCACCCTGGTTTTTCCGTCGGGAGTGAACGAAAGTATCAAGTATTATATATCATTCTGCTCAGAATTTCCTTCTCAATTCAGCTGACAACTGCGCAACATCCAGTTTCTTCAAATAAGCAAGATAATCCTCTTTTCACGTTTTCAGGAATTTCTCAGCCATTTTCAGTTGCACCTTTGTGATCTTACTGTCATCCAGTCCTCAATAACATCGGAAAGAAGTCTGACAACTGCGCAAACCTTAATTTCCCAAATGAAGAACGATATTGTCGGTCAAACCGTAATTTTGCCGCGAATTCCCATCAATTTCATGGGAACATTTTCTTGAAAGGAATCAACCGGCCATGTATGAACATCGACTTTTCTTAGACTGTATTGTGTGAAGAATTTAAGCCACAACTGCGCATTTCATGTAAATCTGCTTTGCCTGAATTACAATGCATAGTATCATTCCCTTTTTTTGGTCCGAGACTGCGTCCCGGACCCATCTTATCCTTTTCGCCATAGGTGAAGGTTCCCCATCCGGGCTCAATCAAAAGTGATGGTGGCCTGAGACACGTCTCAGGCTATCGGACGTATGTCTGTGAGATACCGTATCTACAGTATACCTACCGTATCCCTACAAAAATGGAGTTACGGTACAAAATGGATACCATTTTTGTGTTCACCACCTCGGAAAACCCTCATAGGCGAAGTTTGGGCGAAAATTTTCATTTTGAGATTTTGGGGCAGAAATAGCCGAATAGTGCCCATTGTCTTCCTCTTACTTCTACTACCATACTAGGTTGTGTTGGCTACATAAAAAATGGGTAGAAAGACAAACCATTGCATTTCTCAGCACGACTAGAGGTTGTCACCAGGCTCCGTCGGCTGATTTTCGCCGTCTACGAACGCTTACCACTCGCACGCGTAGCGTCAGGTCGTTTTATCTTTTTGAACTTTGATAAAAAGAGTCAAATTTGGTTCAAAAGAGGCCGTGATTCATCCCAACACTTTATTGACTGTCTTAGGTCAAAGTCGAACTGTCCATCCTGAGAAAATTCTGGAAATAGCGGTTTTCTATACGCTGTCCTACAGGAGCCTGACGCGCGCGAGTGGCAAGCGTCCGACAATCGAATTTCGCCAAATCCCACTGGATTGGCAACAGAGCAGAGCAACAACGTTCTATTGAATGTATTATACATATAAGTACATCGACACGTGATCCACTGCTACTTTTGCTGTGAAAAATGGCAAACTTTGCGGAAAACGACACAACGATGACGGCGGAGTCTGTGGTCACTCAGACCTGGTAGGGTTATAAAATTTGATTCTTATTGGTCCCATTGGGCTTTGCGTTTGGCCCTCTCCCGTGCGCACCTCACCTTTCAAGAGATCTGTTCACCACTGCCTGCACCTCAACGCACAAGGTCGAATTGCGTGCCGCCCGGCCAGTGCGCTTTATTTGCGCGCCGCGCGGTCAATTACTCAGAATCGCGGGCCAGTCGGCCGGATTAGACGGGTCGCCCGCCCGCTCGCTCAGAATTGCAAACTGCACGACCGGTGCTAGTGTTTGAACCTATCTTCACATACCACTTCCTAAACTTTGTGGTTTTCCTTTCTTTTCCTCTTCTTCTGGTGACATTGTTTCTTTAGCAATAAGATATGGTGTGAAAAGAAATTGTTGTTTTCTCACTATGGAATTTCGAGAAACAGAGAGAAAAATACCATGGGAAAACTACAAATTTTGTAAGACAGCAACTTGTTTTCACACCATATCTTATTCACTTCCATCGAAACTGCAGTGTACAGTCCTTGCCAAAGTGATAGACGGATTCATAGGGTTGCGGTTGCAGAATCGTGGCGGGACCTACTCGACCCTCTCACTTGGAGCATGCTCTATCCGCATCCCTCATTCAGGTCTCGCCGCGATTCGGCGGTCACGGAATCCGTCCATCTTTTTGAGGAGGTCTGTACAGTTCAATAGTTTTGGACCAGGCCTCGGCGCGGCTTGTCATCGGGCAAGCTGGGCTTCGTAAGAGGGTCAAAAAGCAAAGGGGGCTTCGTATGGGGTGCGAGGCGGAAACGCTGCAGGCGCAGGATCATGAAGGAGCAGTGGGAGAGGCGCGCTTGCTGTTTAGTGCATGATGTTGGACCTGCAAGGCCATAGCCAACTCAAGACTTCACGGAATGACACCAAATTTGGGGTAAAGGAGCGCTTGCATACCTACAATAAGTGTTTGAAAAATGAGGCTAAACTTATGCGAACTAAGAAATTGTATGCTCGGTAAAGTGGCCAGCTTGTCAAGGACAGGCTGAGTCCTAGCGCAGCCTGTCGTGAGCATACTTCTCCTACAGAACGCATAAGTTTCCATCCATTTTTCATGCACCTGTACTATTTTCCATTCGCTATCCAACACCCCACAAAGTGCCACTCATGGGCTTGTATTATCAGTGTTTATCAACTTCTCCGATTTTCCATAACTTACGAACTGTGTTTTTCTGCCGCGCTCCATCGCTAACACGGTCCTTTAACATCAGCTTGTTCTTCATTTGCCGTTAGAGGGTATTTATGGTTGACGCGCGTCAAATTTGACGCGACGATACACAATGTGTGATTTACGACCATATTCGGAGTTTCTTCCATTTGTTTTATCGTTACATATAGATTTATAGTGCGTCGGACACCGGCCGATCGGTCAATAAATTAGTATGCATATCGATGCTCGTCGGAATCCGACGCGTTGGATTCCGACTGGGATCGGTAAGTGCTTCCGTTCTCCGATCGGTCGGTCTCTGACGACTATAACTACAGCTTCAGTCGGCGTTGTCATGATTTCGGGGAGTTTTTTGAAGCTGAAACCTTGTTCGTGAACATTTCGTGGTAACTTCCATTGCGATTGAATTCAAGGAGGGCTTCGTAAAATCCTGGATTTTCAAAGGGGGCTTCGTTTTCGCTCCGACCCCACGACAAGCTCGTGCTGGGGCCTGTTTTGGACTGGCGTATGTCTGCAACCTTAACTCTCCCTCACTATCGTTGTTCCTTGCAAGCCTGTCATAAATGGACATGTTACTGACAGCTAGAGATAACGGTTGGCTATGAAATGCAGGTTTCATAACGATATGGACGGAGAGTGAGCGCTGCGCATGTGCGTCACCGTAAAACTACAGTGAACTCCAAACGGCCGTAGACAAGGGCAGGACCGCGGCGCGGGCACTCTGGTTGTCTGCTGCACCGAGCCAGTGAGTCTGCTCGGCAGAGACACGGAGGAAAAATGATACATCGTGATTTCCCGCTGCCTCGCGTGGTGCAGCAGACAACCAGAGAGGTCGCGACGCGGTGCAGCCCCTTTTCTACGGCCATTTGGAGTTCACTGTGATAGACCATACATTCAGATACGAAAATAGTTCTAACAGGTTTACATTTAAACGTGTTGCAGGTAAATGGGAAGATGTGTGTACACAAAAGCAAAATGCTGTATCTGTGATCGAGGGCCGTATACCCTGAAAGGCCTGTATGTTCATTTGCGAACTGTACACAAATGCACCGAAGATTACGTGGAAACAGTCCAACTCGCTATTAAGAAGGCGAAAAACCAAGGACAGAAGGAGCACGAATGCGCCGTTTGCAAGAAAGTCTTCTTTTCGGACAGCGGTTTAAGGAAGCATAAAAGGGTATGAATTTTCAATTCTCATTTTTCATATACTTGCACTTTTTTTTCCTTCATTCCACGTTTTTGCTTACACTGAATTCGTCGGTCTTCATTACATTCATATTATTTATGAGCAACAGTGTGGACCGATGAACCGAAAGTTTTTTTTTTTACTTTCGACATTTGAGAAGGTGAGACTGATTTAGCAGGATAGGAAAAGCACCAAGGTTGTCTGTTAAGGGTAATTTGTACTAGTCATCCTTCTGGGGAAGATTTTTCATGAGGTTGTAGCACTATCCTTCATCATTAAGAGGCACGCTCTTCAAACCCACGCGTCTAGTATAAATTGCCCTTTAGTTATCAGTAAAAACAGTGGGGTATTCCCTCAGCAGCGTTCTTTACTGTCACAGGATTCTATTCATCCATTTTCTCTTGTACCCGTGGAACATCTCAGAACAGTGCTTATAGGTTGCGCATAAAAACCCAAATTCATCGCCAGCTGTGAAGAAACCAACTCTTTGGATAAGATGCCCTGGTTGTGACGAGGCTTTCAACAGTCACCTAGAAATGGCGGAGCATTGTGGTAAAGAACATAATGACGGAAGCACTGACTTTAGCATAGTGCAGAAATCATTCAGTTCATGGGCAGATTTTGAGGTGATTTTTTTGTTGTCTCTAATATGCATTGGGTAAGCACTCTCGTTATTGTAGGTTTGGAGAGATCAGAAGCAACTAGAGACGTCTTCTAAGTTGGTGAAAAGATCCATTAGAGACTGCAGAAATTGGACCTCATCAATGTACACGTGCAAGAAGTCTTCGACTGCGACTGTTGTCCAGAAGGAGCGTAAGAGATCATACAAGAAAAGAACAAGCGACAACGGGAAGAATTGTCCGTGCTTTGCTAGGGTGAGTCATTTATTTTCCTCTTTTTCATTTGAGTTCGTTTTTTTTGCTTTTTCTGTGAAAAAATACTGCCCAAAATCACTTTTTAGGTTAGATTGTACAAAGATGGAAGAGTGGAAGTTGTGGCATGTTTCGGGCACTATGGCCACGAACCTCGTACCATTGTAGTGACTAGGCCTA
Source organism: Ancylostoma ceylanicum (assembly GCA_000688135.1). NCBI lineage: Eukaryota > Metazoa > Nematoda > Chromadorea > Rhabditida > Ancylostomatidae > Ancylostoma > Ancylostoma ceylanicum. The sequence continues at coordinate 11,494 of JARK01001729.1, read as the reverse complement.
CTGAAGGAGGTTGGATTCATCGCTCCTACTAGATTAATCATAAGATCTCATAAGAGTTACAGGTACTGAAACGAAATCCTTTTTTTCAGCCGAGCTTAAACTTCCTCCTTTGAGTCCTAGTCTACTCAATGTAGGAACAACCACATCGCAAGAGGACCAGAATTTGTTCGGAAGTGATTTTCAACAGTGGGAGTCCACTTCAGAAGATGTGCCACAACACGTAGATTCCATCGAGGCACAAGACGTCGATTTTGCCGAGCCAGAAGACGTTGTCGGCTTCACAGAGCCGCAAAAAGTCGACTTCACTATCGACCGGGGGAATACTTCATCACGAGAAAAGGCTGAGGAATCCTACAGAATCTTTGAAAATGTGAGCTAGATTATTTTTTCTCTTTCAGTAATACTTTTTTTTTATTTCAATATAGAATTTATGAAAGAAACTTTCCAGAACATTGCACGAGTGCGCGAAGTGATGCGCACCCTCATTGAAGACGAGCAGTACGAACTAGTCAATGAATGGTGCAATCTCTTCGGAAGTATAACACAGTTGGTTGCTACCCAACTCAACCAAACACCGTGTGGGACCCAACCGAGCAGACGTGAACCAAGCCGCAGCATTTCCACAGTATGTGTTGATATGTATAAAAGAGGCAAAATTTGGTTACGATCTCTCACTTGTTTTGTTTAGAAGCTCAAATTGGAACCTTAGAAGACATCGAAAACTTTTATGAAGAAGGCGTGAACCTGGACGGAAGGCTACAGATGTTCTGCAACATATCAACGGACGAAGCGGACGCGCAGTAGGAGTGCCTTCGCCGTCCCGACGTGACATCTTACTACTTGAACATCTCTGGAGTTGTTTCTTCGATATTATTTCTCTCGCTCAATGATATAGTGCAATTAGTGGCGTCTCCAGTTCAGAGACCTAATCTACGAAGTCCATTTCATTGAAGTTATAATAATTTTCGTCCAAACCATATCTCGCTATTTGTTTCAATATTTGTCTGTACATAACTAGGTGCTTCTTCAACCAACTCTCTGTGATGAGTATAGAGTTCAAATTATTTTTTGCTGATCGCAGTATCTATTTTGTATGTACCCTAGTCACTCCCAAGCAAAACTTGTTCTCATGGGCTATGTTCCAAATTTCGGCTTTTTTTTTTGGCAGCACTGTTCAGTTTCCTCAGTTCTTCTATGCATCTAGGTGTGAATGAGCGCACTGTAGGCATTTTTCGAGGTTGTGTTGGGTTTTCTGTCCTGTCAACAGAGCTTTAGCCACAAAATCGCATGATTGCGAGGCTACAGATGCCCAGTTCCGCAAGGCCAAAACAGCGCTGTAGGCATCCTTGCTTGGGAAGGGCATTTTTCGTCATACCAACGCCTAGAAATTTGGTGTATAAACAAATGCACTCACTACCAAAACGCAGCCGAATACCTAGAATTTTCGCTTCAGAGCTGTCAGTTCATTTTTACTGTTGTTATTTTGCATGCGTTGTGAAGAAGTTTACCGGTACTGTTTCACTTTTCCCTTCAGGATTTTTTTCCTTAAAAGTTTGCGTAGTGGGGTTATCTGAGGTGCTGAACTCGAGTATTTTACCCGTTTCGTACTGTAACCCTGTTTTGGTAGGGCCATGAAAGGGATACGCTGTTTATCTCACAGAATCCTCCCTAATTTTGAACAGAGGGGTGATTTCAGGCGTTGATAGCGATTGCCAACATCGCATTGCGTGACACCACCGGAAACTGAATAATCGACAGTGTGTTACAGTTGTCTTACCGTATCTCGCAGGAACGGCTACCAACAAAATGTATAGGATATTCTTCCTCAGCACCCCACAGCTCTTATGTGTTCATACTCATAATTTGAGGGGATCTTACCTACTGTTTACCTGCTATAACCCTTCAAAAATTGGGTTACGGAATAAAATGGATGCGGTATTCGTGTTCACCATCTCAATTAACCCTAATATGAAAGTTTTATGTGAGGAAATTCTTGGAAATCTTGGGAACTAGATGTGGAATTGTGCCCATTTACCTGGTGAAATTGAGGTGATAAACATGGTAACACAGTTGTACAGCAGAAATATATGTGAACACCGAGTGTACTTCACCATATGTCTGCTACTTCCTTCCTTTTCATCACAGGCTAGAGTATGCATAGCCTTCACAAGGCTTACTGCAAAGTGGTATCCCACATTGCTCTCCTTGAGAAACCCTGTTGCTTCCTTATGAGGGTCCAAGCGGTGCTGTTATAACAGCAACATATGATACTTAGGGCTGATAAATGTGCTTGAAGTTTCGTCTTTGGCTGATTCACCCAATCCATGTGCGCTCAGCATCTGACACCAGGATATCATCTCCCGTTTATAGTTCAGAGCGTTCAATCGGGAAACAGTACTCACAATCAGCTTGCTATGCATGGGCCATTCTGGGTGCGAGACCTATGAGCGTCGATGAAGCTGACAAATTAGGGATGTTGAGAGCACATGTACAGTGGGCGTGAATGGCTATGACCCGTCTGCGGCCTCGAAAAGAACGCGGCGCGCTCGAGCGAAAATCCTCTCCGGGACATCAAATTGTGTGGTTTTCTTGATAGTCAGTTAGTTTTCGTATTGGTTATCATCAAATATGATGAACAACTATCAAGAAAACCCAGATACGTCACTGCGGCGACGACTCTAACATGAGCGGTGCGGTCGCGCCGCGTTCTTCTCGAGGCCGCAGACGGGTCACCGCCATTGACGCCCACTGTATGTACAGGAATACGGCTGTGCCACAGGCTCAAATCGCTATCTTATTCCGCTATGATGGCTGATCATAGCTATGTTTTCTCCTCACTGCATCTGAGTTTTGCGACAGAAAAAAAAACAAAGCATTGCTACGGTTACCTATCGCAGCAGCGCAGTACAACGATTCCGACGATGTCTCACAGCTGCTCGCCCTCGAGACCGCAAGTGTGTCAACTCCATCGACGCTCTGTTTGGACATTCAAATCGTGCATTTCTTATTTTACCTGGACTGTGCTGTGGTTCATTGTCGCCACAACAACAGCAAACAACGTCCCCTTCTCTATCGCATTGATAGCGCAAGAATCCTTTTGGAACTATGCTACGACCCGAGAATTCGTTCGGATGATTAGTGCCGCAAATTTGTTCTCTTTGCCGTGAAATATGGTATGGCGGGTGTAAATGAAGGGTATGCTCCTGGACTGACGCCCGCGGTTTTCATATTCCATTCTGATGGCGCGTTCAGAATTATAGTTCTCTGTTGTGCCTCGAGTCGTGCTCTACTTTCCTCAGATGCAATGCTGTAATTGAGCTCATTTGTTGCCTATTCAGTGATGTCGTCTGATCCAAAGGAAGAAGAGGTTGATGAGTCGATTCTGGATGAACCGGTCGAAGGAGCGAATCTAGCAGCTGATGAGGAGATAGACGAATCCATATTAGATCATGAGATGGAGATTGATGCACCATCAAATCCACCGTCGGAACTACACTCAGATGCGCACTCGGAAGGAGTACGTTTCCTTATTTTGGTTCTTTGTTTCGCATACAATTTCCGCAGTCTTAAAGGCATTGAATTTCTTTGGAGGTTCTTTCAGAGCTAATCTTATGTTACTCTTTTTTCAATCTTATGTTAGTTCAAGCATGTGGCTAGTCAGTCCTGCCTAATTCTTGCTCTCCTTCCAATCTTCGTTCATATCCCTTTTATTCTTTTTCTCATTTGTTTTTTTCCTGATTTTTTTATGTATTTTCTTCCTGTTTGTCTAATTTACTTTACTTTTTTTGCAACTTTTATCTTTTCAGCTACTGACTATAAATCCACCATGTACCATGTCCTATTTATATTCCTTTTTTCTTGTCTTCTTCGCTTTCTTGGCAGTTTTACGAGTATTTCTTCTACTTTTTTACTCTTAGTTTTCCTTATTGTTGTGCGTTGCTCTTCATTTAAGGAAAAATTGTCAGCTTATTTTGTCTTTCTCCAGATTATCCATCTTCTCAGTTAGGTTTTTATGTTTAGAGCCCTCCTCATTCGAGTCACGAAATTAAAGAGGAAACTTCAAATGATGCACAGCACACAGACACAGATGAAAAGCCGAAGCAAGTCAGCGGTGAATCTACACCTAAGGTACAATGTTTGATTCATTGGCTTCAAAATATTTCGCAGGTGTTTTCTACTCTGTTTTGTTTCTAGAAGACACCAACAAAACGTGCTAGACGATCGCGAGCAAGGAGGAATGAAACAGATGATGAGATAGACGATGATGAAAAGGATGAAGACATGGAAAGTGATCATAAAGGTACTGTTTATACGAAGCTTTCACATATGACGATTTTAATGTTGGCCTAAAAGAATTCAATGTGGTATCTTTTTTTCTTTTGTTCACGAATGTAAGACATCTCAAGACTTCGATGACTTTCAGCGATGTTGAGTAGTGCCGACCGTAAAATAAATGTTGGTGACGATTTCCAAGCACGTGTGGAGGAATCACAGAAGGATGATCAGATGCTTCCCCAGTTATCAGAAGAGGAACGTGAAAGAGAATATGTGAGCATGTTAACATTCTTTATCACTTTAATATGAGCTTGGAGTGTTTGGTTTGAAGTTCATGTGGTTTTTTCAAAGGTCATGTGGCGTCCACCAGGTGATTTGGACGAAGCAAAGCTTATGGACTATTGTGAGGATGCGATTGGTGTTTACAAGCTCACATATGACAGAGTGCGTTGTTGGAATATAAGGCTGTTATTAAACCTTTAGCAGAAGTATTAACGGGGCATATTTCCAAGGTTTTCATGCAATAAAACAAGTCGGATTATTTCTGTTTTCTTGTTTCGGTGTCATATTTGTAACAACCTCACTAGCGCAACTCCTTTCAGGCGCTATACATCCTGCAAAAGTCCAATTTCGATTTTGATGTGGCGAGAGAGAAGGTGAAGAAACGACGTCTTATAACTGAGGAGTGGTGCGAGGATGATCGTACGCTATTCAAGCAAGCTTTTCATATGTTCGGAAAGAGATTCGACAAGATTCGTCAGACGGTTTGTATAATTTCTTTCATTAATCTCTGGTTTTCCAAATTTTTGTTTTACTTTCTATTTTTACAATATGTGAACTGGATATATAAAACGCTCTACATAGCTATTGGTTTCAGATGCCGCATCGTTCGATGGCATCGATTATTCAGTTCTACTACAACACTAAGAAGGATACGGACTACAAGAGCTTGTTTGATAGTAGAATAGCTGATGATTCGGACGAGGAAGAGGGGTTCGTTTCTAAAATAATTTTTTTATACTGAGAAAGAGCCTATCCTTCTCTTTCTGTCTCCGTCTCTCTCTCACTCACTCTCTCTCTTTCTCTTCGCCTTGTGACATCGTCTCATAATTGCACCGATCTCAATAATGAATAATGACGGAAGCGTTTGCGTTGAGGCTATTCACTGCTGCCATATTCTCAGTCATCGTTTATTTGCGGTGTTGAACGGTCTTTATGGAAAATCCCTGAATGAATACGTGCTTCTGACACGATATTGAACGTAAATATCTAGTTTAAATTGCTCTTTTGTGTGTAATTTCGGAAAGGGAGATTCATGGTGTGGTACATGATGAAGGAAAACTGAGTCGCGACTTTTTAACGATTGGCGTCCACATGATTTTGGAGAGCGGGAAGCAGTTGACGTACCTGCCGCTTGTAAGGACACCACTCTGCTATTTCCGTGATGCAATAACACCTCTATTTTTATTCTACATAACAATTTGAATTTTTATCTAATTAGTCCAACATTGAATTTTTATCTAATTAGTCCAACATTTGTCAGGTACAGTCCTGTAGATGTTTTATTGTAAATTTAATGACTACATTCTGCACACATCTAACTATTATGCCCTTTATTCGTTAGCATTGAGGCAGAGATTTTTGACGGATATTTGAAACTGAATCCATACAAGCTATTTAAAATACTACAGTAAACTATTTGAAATTTGTTGAACGTTCGCCAGCGTCATTTTTCTACTTCTTTTGTGTCGATGGTTTTTCGTCCTGCTGGTCCCGCTTTGTCGATGCATCTTTGTCTTTGCTGTCACTCGTGTTGCTACTGCTTAGAGACTCAGTTCTTAATCCTTCTTGCTCTTCATGCCGCGGTTCATAGAAGAACCCTCCAATGTCAACCTCACTGTAGGTCTCCTCAGCGATATATCGCTGACGAACAGCGTATTCAAACACGGCCAGGTGAAGGAAGAGGTACATCTCGGCTTTCTGGAAGTAAACATTAGTTAGGTCTCCTACCGAGCTCGCAGTTTAGGGGTCAACTTGAATATCCCTTGGCTGCTTATACCTGTACAGCCATTGCTCGCTGGGTTCTAATTCGCATCACAACATCTTCAACATCCGCCAGAGGACCACAGGGTCTGTTAGCTGTGTCATCAAGCTTCTTTAAGCATATATCCAAAGCTACTAGAGTTGCACTTCGGGCAACCCCAGTGATACAATGTACGACAATAGGGCTACTATAAGTCCAGGAAGTAGTTGTGGTAGTTTAGACATAACATCACTGAATTGAACCCACTTTTCGTTAGCTTTTAACCATCCAGCTGCGACAGCTTCTTTAACGAGTAATTCTCTATTGCAATTGAGATCAGCAATAAAATTGAGCACTTCTGTTGGATTTCGCGGTGTTCCTCGATGACCCCAGGCAAAGTAGCAGAGGTGCAGCAACCGTCGCTCAGAGCCATTGCGTATTGCCTGCAAAAATCTGTTAGGTGTCGTCTTTAGCTTCAACTTTTTGAATTTTGTCAAATTTGGATGTCTTTGTGGTAGTACTCCGCAATATTCACTGCAGAATCTCCTTCGTTTTCTTCGCTAAAAATCCATCGAACCTTGATCAGCGTTGCGTCGTAGGTTCGCCGAATACAACGCGTCCCACAGTGTATGAGCTTAATGTCACCAGCATTACGTTCCTCTCCAGTCCTCTTGGGGATGTAGGAAATTGTCCACTGAAACAAGAACTCATGCATCTGCAGAGGCACACATTTATGAAACAGACCTCGGCTCCGTTAACATCGAACATCTGTATCATAGACACCACAACCGAGCACTTTTCCTGCCAGATCATGTTCCAGAACTGGTTAATAGTCTGGCCCAAAGGTGCCTGCGTCAGAATGAACTTCTTCGGTTCTCGATAGCCATCAACCCAATTTGCATGAATGTAATCGTGATCTTCAGTGGCATGTCTGGAATGAGTAAAAAGTTAAGGAGCGGCGATAGCATGTGCAGTAGGAACACATTCCCATCTTTCATGTTTATTGGTGGTGAGGATTTAGTAATCTAAAGGGTAGTTCATGCCAAATGCTTGCGTCGCTTACGCGTATGGATCGAAAATAGAGTTAGAGTATCCCCAGACTTCGCCAGGACCGCCCGTGGTGGCCACATGGTGAATGAGGAGGCTCCAGACGTGAGAGGGATGATAACTTATGTGGCGTGGCGATCAATTGGCATCGTTTCCACTATCGTTATCACCCACATCGTCACTTCATTTTGGGCACACCCTCGAGAGTACAGGCGATGAGCTCTGTTTGGCAGCAATCCATGGCGATGTAACTTGGCAATCGATGCGTATCTTTTCCACAGTCCTTATCTCTTATATCGCCTCTTCATTTTGATTCATTTTGAACTGGCGAAGTCTGGGGATACTTTTTAAGAGTACTCCTAGAGTATCCCCAGACTTCGTCAGTTCGAAATGAATCAAAATGAACCGTCCGCATATAAGAGATAAGGTTCGTGGAAATGGTACATATCGATTGCCAAGTTACATCGCCATGGATTGCTGCCAAACAGAGCTCATCGCCCGTACTCTCGAGGATGTGCCCAAAATGCACTGGCGATGTGGGTGATAGCGACGATGGGAAAGATGCCTATCGATTGCCACACCCCTTTGATTATCATACCTCTTCCGTTGGGAGTCTCCTCATCCACTTTATCCATGTGGCGTTAGCGATGACAGCCGGCTGTCGTGGCGATCGCCTCGATTGCATTTTCTTTTAGTTCAAGTTATTTCACACTTACTTAACATGCACTCTTGTCTCTTCTATGCAAGGAATGTCGCTAAACCTATTATGATTGCCGTATTTATGGTAGGTTGTACAACATCGATGAGTGTCATGCTAAAAGTGATGTTTCAAGCATCTTCCCATAACCACTGAAACGCGCAAATACACCTGAAGAACTTGTGTATAGGCGAAAAACATCCGATAGACATTAGAAGCACCGAGTAGGTGCAAAAACGATGACAGATGCTGCGTGGACGCTGTTGAACCTTCGAAGTCGAACATATTTTCACCAGGTTTTAATTTGAATCTGAAACTGCGTTTAGTGCGTAGCTTCGTTAGAAGTCCATCTACTCACGTGACTACCTCGAATCGTTGGCATCTAGGTTGGATACAATAGAAACATGACAAGAGGAGCATTCTCGTTGCACCTCTGAGCCTCCAGTTGTTGAGGTTTTTTCGGACTCCTCGCTAGGAATGGGGTTAGAAGCCGGTGTATGAACGTCAGTCATAGGCTGATTGGGATGATTGTATTCTGGTAACGTGAGTGATGTGAGAACTTGGTTAAGATACGAGGATAGGTTTGAAATGAAACTCACTCGACTAACCGACCGCTTTTATACGATAGCTGTATCAAGGTTGGCTTTGCTGTGGAGATATAGGACAATTTTTTGCCAGATGCGACTTATCAAACACACACATCCATTTGCGAAAGATTTTGCATGAAGAACGGTCAATAAAGTTCCCAATGAAAAGAACGCGCGGCTGTCGCGGGGCCGCAAACGCGTGCGACTGAGCTGCGACTGCGATGCGACTGGCCCCTACTCTTCATCATATAGTTGCACGCGCGCCAGTCGCACGCATCACAAGCATTTCTGAGTGGATGAAATAAAGGCTTGGCGCACGTGCGCCTATTTGGTGAAGGATAAGACTAATCGCATCGCTGACGTAGCCCAGACGCACGCGTTTTCGACCTCGCGTACTTTTCGTTGAGGATGTACATGCAGCATTGACCGGTCTTCAAGGTGAACCTTTCTGAAATGGATGCGTGCGTCAGACCAGTATAAATTGCCGTATAAGAACAATTTTTACTAGTCAGACGTTCTTTTGCGGAAGATTTTTTTTATAAAGGCCAGTCAAGGCAGCATATAATCCTCATTGAAAAGAACGTTCTGCCGCCGCGAGGCCGTAAACGTGTGCGTCTGAGCTGCGTCAGTGATGCGACTAGCCCTATCTTTCATTATGTAGGCGTACGCGTGTCGAACGCACGCATCAAGTATAAGTTGCGGCATATAGTTTTTACAACAGATAAACGAAGAGATTGTAATCACCGACAGGAATCGATAGTTCATAAACTTACTGGTAATAAAAGGCATCAGGGAATAACATCACTACTGAGGAAGGAATGGTCGATAAGGTAACAGTGGCAGTAAGATTGATTCAGTTGTTTGTAGATCTGATGACGAGCTTGACTATGAAGATGGTCTGTGCGACAACTGCGGTGAGGAATGTCATACATTGCATCCGATTGATGAAGTGAAACTCTGCTATGTGTGCCGAATGTATTACAAGTAAGATAATAGCATCATTACGAGTAACAATGTCCATAGTTTGAGTCAACTAATTTTTTATAATAGGTTGATGCGCAAACATCGTCCGTGCAATTATACTTCGGCGATTAGTGAATTCCGCCAAAGAAAAGTGCGCAAGTGCCCTGAAGGTGAGAAACGCTATGGGACATCTCTCTGATGGGCTACTTCATAAATTTTAGACATGCAAGACATCGCTCATGACTTCGCTGAAATGGCCCAGTATGTTGAAGTGAATGGTAATGATAGCGAACCTGTTCAAGTTGTTCAGTCCCCGAAAACCAAGTGTCACGAGGAAACCAAGTATGTTTTGGTGTTTATAGGCTAGTTAAGGTGAATTCCTATGTTTTGATTCTAGAGCAGCGATGCGCGAGTTAACGAAGGTTCGCTCAAGAGCTGTTCGCCTTGAATGTACTCTTAAAGCGCAACGAGCGGAGGGACTTATGAGTGGTCTGGATTCATACAGGTGAGTTGAGAATTGCTAGTTTGCCTGTGTTCAAACGAAATCTTCGAAGCTGCAGGTATCTTGTCTCCAAAGAGGATCGAAGAGACGAGGAAGGTAGCTCTCGCCGCGATAGAGTTCGAGGAAGTCATACATGGACAGAAGAGGAGCGGATTATCGCTTTCCATTGTATGTGTCCCCTCCATTCTTAACCATTTCCCATGAAGTTCTTTTAAATTTTTGAACTTTTTTCGTCAACCATGCCTCCTTCAGGTCTTCTACGCTATGGAAGGGATTTTGATGCGGTGGCCGAGGTACTTGGAACAAAAACCTCCGATAAAGTGAAGAGTTTTTACACGGATATGAAAGCGGATATTGATAAAGTGAGTGATTGCTATTCTTGAGTTTGTCTCATCTGTTAGTCTTGCATTTTTTCATAGTTGCTCGAAAAAGAAGCTGAGAAGGAAACAGAGCTAATAAACTCTTTCGACGTGGAGAAGGAGCTGAGCGTTGATACGTCAAAAACAGTAGAGGTCGTTAACTTGGATTAATTCATGGTGCAGTATTGATTCTGGTTTAGTGATGATCTGTTACATAGTGTTAATGTGGTTTTTCTTATATTTATTAGATAAGATTTTGTTTGTTTTGACCGATTTTTTCCGTTTTCTGTCGCTTTTTACCACCACTCTTCAAAATTTCCCAAGCATCCATTTCCAATCTTGCCTAACATTCGTCATATGAGGTTCATCGTTTTAGTTTCTATTTACCACTGACTTCGAGGTTCTGGCATTTTTCCTTTCGTTTCCCATTTTTACTATATTTCTGTCATTTTCTTCATTTTCCCATGTGTTTCCTATTTCTACTATAATTCTGTCAATTTCTTCCTCAACGTAGACTTCAATTCTTGTTTTTTTTTTCTTTTTAAATTCATCATCATGGAAATCTGTCGAGGCTATTTAAATTGTACTACTCCATAGTGAGTTATGGTGAATAAATATCTGTTTTTTACACCTTGGTATGATGAATCGATGGGTGAATGCCCTATCCTAATACAGATTGTTAACTTAGTTTGCTCACCTCAGTGTTATTGAGCAAAGGAAGATGGTTTGTTTCGCAATTTACTTCTCTCTCTTGCCTCATTGTACTAATCTACTATTCGATTAATTTGTAGTTGCACAGATGAGCAGTGAGAACTTGTTCTCACCTATGGAATCCACTGGTTCATCCATACCGGTTGGTGCAGAAGCTATTAAGTACAACAATAGTCATCATCACCGCCCAGCGTCGTCTAGGAAATTGTTTACTAATCATAAGAATGAGAATAGGTCGGTTTCACAGTTATTAAGCGTCATGTGGTATAGCAGTAGGCTATTAAAAGTTTTCTAGGTACGCTTCTGGGAACAGTCCGGCTGTAGATGGCA